>VJMH01005297.1:0-72523 GCA_009835185.1 Aphanomyces stellatus | reverse complement strand
CATTCGACCCCACGGACCTCTCCCACGTAGGGCGCAGTCCAAAAATCTCGCGCTTATGGTAGTCAAACTAGCTTAGACGAACATTCATTCTAGATGTCGAGCCGCAATGACTTTAAGCCGAGTAATTCATCACCTCCTCTGTTCTAATCAGTGTGAAAACTGATTTCCATACTTTGTATGGTTTTTTTTTCACATTCATTTTTATAGACGCCTGGGGTGCAGTTGGCTTGCCACTGACCTCAAGCCAGGTTTCCGAGGGCCCAGCACTCCTCCCTTGTGAAGCCTAACGTTTTTCTACCTTTTTCTCCTCCAAAAATTTTATTTAAATTTCATTCACTTGGCTTGCGCCCAAAAAAATTGTCCCCACCAGCGGAGGTCGGGGCAATTTTTTGCGGTGCTTTCACTTGGAATTTATATGCTCTGTTGTAAATTCTATTTATCCGGCTGGTTATTTACGATGAAATAGTTTATGGTATATATATACCAAACAAACCAAACAAGACTGAAAGACACAAGACAAGACTGAAGTATCCGTCTACCAACGCCACCGTGCTCACTCCGAGATCCCAACTACGACAACTCAACGAATGCAAGTATTCTCTCGTTTGGGTATCAATAATTTTGAAGAATATGGGATATTTATTAATGCATCCTGTGGTCTGAACGATAAACTGTGCTTGTATCTTTCTAACAATCACACCAGATATCGGAATATGACGAAATAAGGAAGGTGTGGGAGTTGCCAAAGCCATCGGTAGTTTACTTAAACGGCATGTCAAAATACTTTCACTGGGGTAGACAGCCAAACCTTGGACCTCAGATGTTTGAGGGCGAAGCATTCGAACAAACAACACATTTCTACCACTATTACTGATTTAATATATTTGCAAAAAGCCACGTCAGATGCACGCCCAAGAAAATGCCAAAGAACGCAAAGGAGAGCTGCGTCCTTGTAATAATACGACGAGTCGGCGGAGCGAATAATCCCATCTACGAGACGACTGAGCGTATTTAAGGTGCAAGGGGTGCTTGTTTTGTGCGACCACTTGTGGGCGCTTCAAACAAAATTTATCAAGCGTGCGCCCCATTTTGTGCAATGATTTTTCAATCGGGGCCCCAGGATTATAGAGGTCAATAAGCCAAAATTTAACGTGCCTAAAGTAGGACATGACTGTGTTCCGCGACACAAGGTCTCGTGACTGAAGAACTTGTTGCGCCAAGTGGGTTCCAAACTTGTCCATCAACCCTTCCAAGACAGCACCGTTGACACCAGCACACAAGCACTGGTGAACAAATTCCAAAGTCGAGCCTTCGTCTTTAACAAAGCGTGTAAATGCGCTAAGCTCTAGGTCTTTGCCTTGGCTGTGTTGGAAGGGCCAAGTGCGTGGATACTCATCCCCAAAAAGCCTGTGAGTTGCTGTGTGTGCCCCTTTCAGGGTCCACGTGAAGCCGATATTTGTACCAGATCATTGATATGCGTCTTTTTTGTTTGGACACATGGAATTGGTTTCTCGCCGCTGGGCTGCCAGCAATTCGTGGTTTCTCATTGGCTAATATATGCAGAGTGTATGATGTATCAAGAGTGTATGTAAATTTTGGAAGTATAAAAACATTAAATAGAATAAGTATATCCAAACCTGGGTTTGGGTTAAACACGATTCCTTGACGGCGTTGGGGGGGGGCGTTGGGGGGGTTGAGTGGGATTTGGGGGGTTGGAGGGTTGGATGGTTGAGTGAAAGAGTTCATGCATGAACAGACATGCCCGAAAGAATTTGTTTTTGTTTATATTTTGAATTTTATTACGCCCAGGAGGGTGCTTGCCGCCGGCAGCGTCGCATAGAGCCAACGCTAAACGCTCTTGCGTCACTCCTTTGGAGCACACATAGCGTTCGATTTTGCGTCGCATTGGTGGAGATGCTCTAAACCAATTAATTTTTTGTAAACCCTGATTGCAGGGAGTTTAAGTTGACGACGCCAATGTTTATCGCCAATGTTTTTCGAAGGCAATTAGTAAGTCGTTTTCCATGTGTCGACAAGTTATAGTCGGACTGCGTGTCCAACGAACGCGTCCTGTCATTTCCAGCGCCACAAGCACATCTAATGTTTCCGATTGAAATTCCATTACTCTTGGGCGAGCAGAACGAGCGAAATGAGGGCGTCGACGCGTTCCTTGGCGTAGCGAAGCCCATCGTCCACGTGCTGACGCTGATGGTGCATCACATCGGCCACCTTGGCGTTGAACTTGGCGTCGTAGTCGCTGGCTTGGGTCTTGAGATGCTCAAATGCTGCGCCGACCTTGGCCAGTGACGCCTGAGCGGCCACGAGCTCTTCCTTGGCAGTGGCACTCACGTCACTCGACAGCTTGGCCGCCGATGCCTTCAATTCTTCCAGCGACGCACTGGCGCTCGCGAGTGCCGAGGCAAAGAAGTCGACCGTCGAGTGCTGTACGTCGCCTCCGTACGTCGCGAGCTGCATTTTGAGCTACAACATAATGATACGACACTGTGTGTCGTCGGAGAGACGCACCGAGTCCAGGTACTCGCCCGTCGACTTAACGGCCGCAGCGAGCGACGACTGGAGCTTGGCGTGGATGGTTTCTTCGTCGGTGGGAGCGTTCATTTTTTCGAGGGGAATTCCAAAGTGAACATATTGCGACGTTGGATGCTTTCATTTCCCCAACTGATGGAACCCCGTCCCACGAATGGACTCCCTTTCCCACCTGGAGTCGCGTGCGGCTAAAATGTAGTTGGGATTGTTGCTACATATTAGCCAGCCGTGTATATTGTTGCCCCCTCTGGGAAGCCTCCGTGGCGACTTTCGTCAGTCTAACGTATGGGGTACGCGCAGAAGTCATTGCGTTGACGCCGACGAGCTCATCGGGTACATGGAAGACGATCAACTTTGGACTCCAACGGGTGAGATGACGGGGAATGTTGTTCGCTGCCACTGTGGGATGACTGTTTCATGTTTGTATGATTCGTATTCCAGTGCGTGAACCATCATTACTAAACATGTCAGAATCGTCATCACGCCAGCAATTGCGTCTTTGTCTCCCATTTTCCAACCATGCCATCCATTCCTCCTCGCACTGCATTTCTCTCTGGCGCCACGGGTTTCCTCGGTGCCAACGTCGTCACGAGCCTCACCCGTGACGGGTGGCGCGTCATCGCCCTCGTCCGCAGCTCGTCCAAGCTCGACTGGCTCAAGCAACACGCCAATGTTGAGTGCGTCGTCGGGACCATCACAGACGCCGCCTCGATCGCCGCGGCCATGCCCAAGCATGTCGACTGCGTCTTCCACGTCGCGGCCACCTTGGTCGCGTGGGCGCCACGCCACGAAGAGCAGTGGCGCACCAACGTCGACGGGACCCAAGCGATGATCGACGCGGCACTGCAGCAGAACGCCAAACGCTTTGTGCACGTGAGTTCCACGGCTGTCTACGGCAATCGCCACAGCATCATCGACGAGACGACGCCCCGCGACGGCGACAAGTCCGCCATCCACTACTTTCGCTCCAAGCACGCAGCGGAGGAGCGCGTCCGAGCGGCGATCGCGACCAAGGGTCTCCCTGCCGTCATCATCCAGCCGTCGGCCATCATTGGCCCCCACGACACTACCGGCTTTGCGCGGCTCTTTGTCATGATCGCGCAGAACAACCTCGCTGGCATTCCGCCCGCCGCCAATTCGTTCTGCTATGGCCCGTGCGTGGCTGAGGCGGTCGTTGCCGCGGCGACACGGGGGCGCGTGGGGGAGCACTACGCCCTCCCGGGTGCAGATGCCACGTACCAAGAGATGATTGCAGAGGCAGCAATGCTCCTTGGCAAGACTGAGACGCGGCAGTCCGTGCCCCTTTGGGTGCTGAAGCTCATCGGGCGGGTGAAGGACGTCGCCGCGTGGTTCAGTGGAAAGGAGCCCGATTTGAGCTACGAGAATGCGCTCATGGTTGGCTCGACGACGTTTGTGCGTAGCTCGAAAGCAAGAGACGAGCTTGGCTACCAGACGATGACGATGGCCGAGATGCTCCCGCCAACTATCATGTGGCTTAAGACCAACCACTACGTTTGAAAGTGTTGATGCTGCTAACGACTACTAGTACATTGTCATCGTTCATGGATACCAAGATGTATGCCGGGCTTTTTGCAGAGTTGACGCAGCCGTGGGTGCTGCGCAATGTGTATTCGCAATCAAGATGCACTTGACGACGTCTCGCTCGAACGGTGTCTTTTCAACTTGTACTCACAGGTCATCCATAGGCAACGCAGCACAGGCATGACGCTTGGCATGAAAGAGCACACCCATGTTTGAAGTTGGAGGCTCCAAGATTCCAATTGCATTCGGCGTCTCGCAGTAGGAGCAACACGAGCAACTCGTACTTTGGCATTCAGTTCATAACTCTCGCTCGTTTCTCGAGGTTACTCGCATGTCCTCGTTCGATGACCCGGCAGGTGGCGCGTATGGTTACGCCAGTGGCAGGAAATATTGGGTCGTTGCGGCAAAGACACTGAAGTGAGCCACTTTCGATCAATCGACCCAGCGCACACCGCCGCGGCACCGACTGTTGCCCCATAATCTTGAAACATGGTGTGTATCAACTTGGCAAGGGTGGAACTGATGTGCTGCTTGGTCTTGATAAGGACGAGCACGGTATGCGTCGACACCAACGTACGTCGATGTGTGACGCACCCTTCGTCACCGTGGGCCACGTCAGACTTGAGCTAAATGGTGCGCTTCGGACGGGCTGCAGCGCTGCACCGTTGCATTGAACGCCTCGGTCGACATGAGTGCGTCCACCGTGTCGCGCCACGTCATCGACGTCGGTATATGCCGCACGATCGCACCCAACACGTGCGATGAAGGCGCGTGGGCGTCACGAATGGCCATTTGCCGACGGTCACGATCTTAGCGAAGACACAAGGGAAATGAGTCTGACGGACGTCGTCCCAGATCGCGCAAGTATTAAACCGTACTTGTACCTTTAAAGGCATTGATGGAGGCAAGTCAGCTACCCCATTGCAATGGGTGATGGGAAATCCATGCGACGCAGTATATCCACGCGCTAAAGAAGACCAGTGCTGGACGCCGCTCCAAAGAGCATCGACAAGTTGATTGGTGTGATGTTCACAATGTTCTGGTGCACCCGATGCCGCATGCCCGCATATGAGCGACTTATGAACGCTCTTTTGGAAATGATACGTTGTCACTACAGTCCACTGACAACGTTGACGCGTTTCCAAGCTGGCATGGCGGGTGGAAGCTGAAGCCATGATGACTTAGGCTGGAAGAAACGGGAAGCCGATCACTTGCTTCCCGTTTATTCCAACGTGTCCATTTTTCAGTTGGAGCGATAACATCTAAAGTGCATTGCTTGTCTCGCATGGGAAAACCAGCATATTCATGTGACGAAACCAATCTTCGCTGAGCTCAGCGATGGTGGAGTTGACTTTGATCGCGCAAGATGGCCAAGATGGAGCAATTCAATTCGTGGTGGTTTGGAGGAATTCAAAAGCTCCTAGATACAAACGTCAAATGATTTGTGAAACTACCACATTTTAATTTTAATGTCGGCTTGCAGCCAATCAAATGGCTGTGTGCCACTGATCCAACCACTCAAATTTGATTCAACATGAGTCCTGCCGCCGCCGCGCCGTCGACCGAGCGCGCCACGGAGAAGCTCTTCGTCCAAGCCAACACGATCCAATGTGCACTAAACCTGTGTCGTCCATGCTGCTATAAGCTCATCATCCATGGCGGGAAGGACGTGATGCCCAACATCCGCCCCGAGCAATGCCCGCGTTTCCACACCGAGAAGGACGGCGACGACGACGACGACGAGAACCCGTACAGTGCGGACGCCGAGACGGCCGAGCCAGAAATCGTTTTACGCAACACCATGGTCAGCGCGTCGCACAAGGTGCTCACGCTCGGGGACGGCAACTTTTCCTTCTCGCTCGCGCTGCTCAAGTACCTCACGGACGCCTCGCAGTTGGTCGCAACGTCCCACGAAGCCAAGGACACGGTCGTCGAGACGTACCCTGATTCTGCTGGCATCCTTGACGCGCTTGCGGCGGCCGGCGCGACCGTGCTGCATCAAGTCGACGCCACGGACGCTGCGGGCATGGTCGATGTCGTCGGCGGTGCGCACCAATTCGACCGAGTCATCTGGAACTTTCCATGCGTGCGCATGCCAGACGGCGCCGACGGTCAAAACAGCGAGATGGACGAGAACAAGGCACTGCTTGAGGCGTTCTTCCGCGCCGTGCCGCAAGTCCTCGCGCCCGGCGGCGAAGTGCACGTGACGCACAAGACCAAGCCGCCGTTTGGGCAATGGGGCATCGTCGCGCTGGCCGAAGCGAGCGGCCTCGTGCACGCTGGGTCGGTTGTCTTTGATCGGTGTTTGTACCCGGGCTACTCGAACAAGAAGGTGCTCTCGAAGGGCAGCTTCCCCATCTGGGACTCGGAAACGTTTGTGTTTGTGCCCAAGGCGACCAAGAAGACGAAAAAGCCTGTGACGATTCCTGCCACACGTATCAACACGGACGGCGTCCAGCACTTTATTGGCTGGGACACCGCCGCGTGGACCGACAAGGCCGACGCGCTGTACCCCGTGAGCCCCGAGCTCCTCCGCGACATTCGCATCTTGCTCGGCCCGGCCAACCGCAAGCAGGTCGAAGCAAAGGAACGTTCGCGGAAAAAGCGAAAGATCGTGGCATTGCCGGCCGAGTTGGCCGAGCAGGCAAAGAAGGGCAAGAAGGCGCGAAAGTTTGAAAAGAAGGGCGCGCCCAAGAAGGAAAAGGGCAAAAAGACGATCGTGATGACAGCCACGAAGCGTAACAAGAAGCCCAAGCGTCATAGTTAACATGTTTACAACAAGGTGGTTTTCCGCCGTTGGATGCGTGTGCGGGGGATAGTGCCATAGCGCTTTGTGCGGCGCCGGTGGGCTCGGAACCGTTGCTGGATGACCGCCGCGGCGTCTTCGAGAACATTCCAGCCGTACAAGATGTACAACACGTCCGTGTCGCGCATCTACAGCTGTCGATGGGAGACTGTTGTGGGATTGTGAAACGTACGGCAAGGCTATCGACGGGGCACGCGAGCACTGTCGGCAGCGGATGACTGCCGTCGTCGGCCATCATGGCGGCAGCGTCGTCGCTGGCGGTAGTTTGACGGTACACGCCCAAAAGGACGCCCGGGAACTGCTTCGCGGCAAAGTCGTGGAAGAGGGTGCCGTAGCGCCACGGGTGTTGATTGACGGCACTCGCCTCTTGACGGTATTTGGCCGCCAGCGGCGCTGCCGCAATGATGCCGGTGGACCGCGGGCCGCCAACGAGTTGGCGCATGATGCGATGGATGCTTGGGTTGTAGTAGGCCTATGGTGACGCGCCGTCGTCATGACTCCATCATGCCAGAAGGGGGTACCTGGACGAGGAGGTTTTCACAAAATTGGGGATGCATGAGTCGGCCCGACATGTAGAGCGGCATGGAGAAGATAGACTTGGCGTGCTTCTTGTAGTGGGGCTTGTACACGCCCGAGAATGTACTCAATGCAATGTCCCACATTGAATGCATCTTCTCAAATGGGTCGGTTGCCTGCTGGAGGAGGAACTTCTTGTTTAGGAGCTTCGAGTTGGACTCGTCCGTGAGCTCCGTGAGCGTAAACATTTTGCTTGGGTCCATTTTCAGATCCACGAGCATGGTCGTAAAGATAGCGTCGGCATCGACCATGCTCGTCTCGAGGAGATTGCCGCCGCCGTCGTTGCTCAGGTGCGCGCCGCGGGTCTTCTTGGCGAGCACGAGCACGGAATGCGCCGCTTTGGCGCCTGCGCGTTGTAGTTCTTGGTACACCAGTGGACTGCCACACACATAGTACTAAGCGAGTCATGAGATGCATAAGACAAGGAAGAGGTATCCGTACGACGTCGGAGAATCTCGCGATCGCAGAGACCCAGTCGCCAGTAGGCGGCGTCGCATCGAGGATCGTGATGGGTGGCATGTGCAGCGAAAAGACGCCGCGCAGTGGGGCGATGAACCACTGCAGCGCCGCCAACGACTCTTCGCCCAAGAAGCTACAGATGACAATGTGCGACGGGTCTTGAAGCACGTGGAGCGGGGGCGGCTTGAGCTCGCGCGCTGAGTGCGTCATGATGGCGTCGCGCGTCCGCTCGAGCGAGTAGCGGCGGCCGTCTCGTGGCGGCACCACAGATGGCGTCCGGATGGTTCGTGTCGATGACACCATGCGCTCAAGCGTCGAATCCTGCAGCAACAAGAGCACGTCACGTGAAGGAGAATGCAGAAACGAGTACCAAGTTGATGCTTTCGCCACTGAGCAAGTCCTATCCAACAATATATGACAACTGAGATGACTCGATACCACATACCCGGAAGCGTTGCGGCGGCGCGGCGGTGCCCCCATCGACCAACGAAGGACCCAATTTTGACGACGACGATGACTGGCCGTCTTGTGCTAGGAGTGGCGCGCGGAGAGACCGAAGCGACGGCGTCTTTGTCGCCGTTTCGGGCACAGAGGCCAAGTCCGAGGGCGTGAGATACCGCTGGGACAAATCAAAGGCCGGTGGCGGCGCGGTTGTCACGGGGGAAACGCCAGCGCCGCCATCGACATCGGCGTCGGCTGTGATGTGGAACGCTTCGACGCTCGCGAGATCTTCGGCGATCACGTAAACAGACGTGCCTTCTTTGAGTCGCATGGCATGCCCCGGGTTCAAGACGACGCGGACGCCGTGCACGCGCACGTCCGATGTGTTGTCGTACTCGGCCGCGTCGTCCACGACAACTTCGACGGCGATGAGGACCGCGGCGCCCTACGTCGTCGTCGGTTGAACCGAATACGACACAATAGGTCCTACGTTTGACAGCTCAAAGATCTTTTGTGCGGCCTCGGAAAACGTGAGATTCGCAAAGTCCTTGTTGAGCGAGACGACGTAGAATTCCCGCGACGCGCCCTACCGCAACCGTCCGACGTCAAGACACATGATGACAAGACTCTACCTCGTAGTAGTGGTCCATCCACTCGTGGTCGCCAGTGCCGCCCGAGACGTGGACATCACCCAAGTGCGCATTGGCTTTGAGGAACCCGAGCGCTGCGTTGGTCGTCGACTGTTTGTCGAGCGAGAGACAGGACGAGAGGTTCGAGAGGAGGGTGGAATAGCCCGGACAAGTGCAGCTTCGCGCCATCACGCCCAGCTTCATCGTCTCTTCGCACACGATACTGTCGCGTTCAACACCGGCCGCAAGCATGTGGCGGACGTTGTCGTTGCGGAGCGCAATGGCCCAGCACGGAAAGTCTTGTCTACGGCGACGTGGGCGACATCATGGCGCTGTCGGTCGTACCCTGCAAATTGCTTGACCGAGAGAATGTGCATGATGTTGCGCGCGTCTTCTTTGACCGCGTCCGGGGCGAGCTATCGAGCATGAACAGCGCCTAGGCCGAGGAGCGTACTTTGTCTGGAAGGAACATGACGCCGATCGCGTGCTTGACTTTGGCGCGTTCCTGTGGTCATCCATCGTGAACACGAGTGTGATGACGTCATCTGTCTACCAGGTCGTCGTCGTTGGTCGGGTCACCTGCAACATATGTGACCATGGACGCAAACTTGGGTTCGCTTTCAATCCGGTGGATCAATCCCTTGGCAAACTGCGACGACGGATCCCCCAAGACGACGACCTGTATGACTAGAGCATGATTCCCATTGGACGAGGGAGTGGGTCGTACATGCAAGGACTTGCGTTCGTCGCCTTGAAAGTGGTCTGGGTGAAAGAGTTCCCGCAGCGTCGCCGAGAGCTACATCCCTCATGTCACAACGAATGCAACCACGCGCGCGCGCACCTGCGGAAACGTCGGGTTCCCCATGAGCACAATGTGTTGCGTCATGCGATTCTTTGGTCGGTACGGCGGGTTGCCGATCTGCCGGAGGTGGTAGAGATTGACAATGTTTTGAATCTCCATCGAGAAGAGGACGATGCCCGCGAGGATGAACGTCATGACGAGGAGGCGCGATTCGAGCGTGTGCGGCGCGTTGTCGCCGTAGCCAACCGTCGCGAGGGTCTATACAGCAGTGGAAGGTGAGACTCGTGCAGGCAGAAGGTGAAAGAAGATGACTTCACGTACCACGACAGTAAAGTAGATGGCAAACATCATGGACCATGTTTCTGAGCCACAGGTGTCGGTCATTTGGGCGGTGAGGGTGCCTAGCGACCACGTCAACATGGAGAGAAGCGGAGGTGAGTGGGGTACCGTTGGGACACGCGTACAAGTGACCAAAGCCGTTCGAGGTGAACGCGGTCACTTCACCTGTCATTTCGAAAAAAAAGACGACTGACCCGGCCCAGACGAGGAGGAAGAAGCAGCGGATGGCCTGGCGGAGAAGCATGATGCCGCGCGTGGACGTGTCAAAATGACTCTCCATCTCCATGTAGCTGCGGTAGATGAAAATGGACCGCATGATGCTGAAGTCGAGCCACGTGCGCGCTTGCTTGCCGTTGATGGCGACGGCGGGCGCAAATCCGACGCAAAAGTACGACGCCAGACAAAGGATGTCGAGGATCGTGTAGGGGGAGAGCGCGAACGTGATCTTTTGCTTGGCGGCGCAGAAGCGAATGATTGTGTCGACAAAGCAAACCGCGTAGAGAAAGAGGCCAATGTAATACTCGGCCGCGTCGACCGACAAGATGTTGCAGCGGTTGATGAGGAGGATCCAGATCCCAAAGGACGCAAGGAGCTGGAGCGGGCGGTTCTAGGGAGAGAGACGCATGAGAAAAGCACGCGTTAAAGGCCTACGATGATGATGGCGATGCGATCTTTGCGCGCCCATTGCCGCAGCGCCAGGGAAAAACCGAGCTCGTCATTCTTCAGGTATCGGTTCTGGTGGTTCGACGCAAGGACCCAAAGCACAGAGAAGAGCAGGAACGACAACCAGAGAATGAGAAAGACCCAGAGTTGTTGCTCGACGAACGCAGGGTCATGAATGCACGGGATGACGTTTTGACTGGTCTTGGTGATCGTGTCAAAGGTCGCTTGATCGGTGAGCACGTCTGCAGAATTGAGCTTCTTGCTGTTTTCGACGTACTGCGGCACGATGCAGATGTACCCCATCGCGCGAACTCAAGTTGGTGGACTCAGCGCCTCTTTACAGGTCGGTCGGGGCAGGAATGAAGAAGCAAATTCATCGCCATTATCCGGGAATATCCGGATACTATGTCGCTCGGAACGCCATGAGCCAATCACAGTTCTCCATCACCTTATCGTGGTTTTCGGTGATCTTCAAAGCCGTCGAAATACATATTGAAACAATTCTTGCCAAGACCAGGAGTTCAGCGGACAAATGAAAAAATTCTCACAAGGCCCTTCGAGCAAACACCTTGGACCTTTGCCACACTACATGTATCCTAACACACTTGCAGTCGCTATTCACACGAAGCACCTTCTGCGTTGCCGGGCGAAGTTGGCATGGTGATGTTAGGTACCGATCGTCCGAATGACGCAGGATTTGTTGGACTATTAAAACGTATATATTTTGATACAACTATTTTGACTAAAATGGAGCATATATCACCCTCTGTCGATGCCATCACAATTTACATCTTCTTGGGGTTGAAGAGCTTGGGAAGCGGGTGCCAGCACTTGTAATACTCGTGGTCCATTTGAGGGCACTTCATGGCGTAGTCGGTGACCTTCATCATGTAGTTGGATTCGAACATGAAGGCGAGGCCGCCTTCAAACTTGACGGGCTTCAAGTCGGCGTTCGATGCAGCGAGGAACGTTTCGGCGTCGGGGCCATGGGCCGTGTGGCAACTGTGGAGCGAGGCGCCACCGGGGACAAAGCCGTCGTCGGTCTTGGCGTCGTAGTGGCCGTAGATCATGCCCATGAATTCGGTCATGTGGTTGCGATGGTAATATGGCGGGCGGAACGTCTTCTCTTGGACCATCCAGCGCGGGGGGAAGATGACAAAATCGGCGACGGCGACGCCGGGTTCATCGGTCTGGCACGTCAAGACCGTGTAGATGGACGGATCCGGGTGGTCGTAGTTAACCGAGTTCATCGTGCAAAAGTGATCGAGGTTGTACTTGTACGGGACGTAATTACCGTGCCACGCGACAACGTTGAACGGCGAGTGCGTCATGTGCGCCGAGAACATTTCACCGGCAAATTTGGTCACGACCGTGTAGTCGACGTCGCGGTCTTCGTACCACGCGACGGGGGACTCGAAATCGCGCGGGTTCGCGAGGCCGTTGGCACCGATCGGGCCCAAGTCGGGGAGGACAAAGTGGCGGTTGTACACTTCCAAGACGTACCCGCGGATGGGGCCGTCGACGTCGATGGAGAAACGGATGCCGCGGGGAATGACGACGATCTCGTGCGGCGAGACGAGGAGCTTGCCCATTTCCGTCGTGATCTTGAGTGCGCCTTCTTGCGGCACGATAAGCCAGTCGCCGTCCGAGTTGTAGAAGCACTTGTCAACCATGGATGCGTTCGCAGCGTACATGTGCACTGACATGCCGGCCTTCAAGGTCGGGTCGCCAGCGCCGCCCATGGTGCGCAAGCCTTGGATGAAGTCGACCGACGACGACGCGGCAGGCAGCTCCATGGGCTTCCAGCGGAGTTGTTGGGGCGTCGTGTGTTCGTTCGCAAAGTCCGTCACGATATCGCCGACAGAAACGTTGACGTATTCATCGTGGACGACCGGGGGAAGGATGCGGTAGAACCACGTGCGCTGGTTTGAGTGGCGCGGGAGCGTGAAGGCCGTGCCCGAGAGTTGTTCGCAGTAGAGCCCGTAGTTGCACTTTTGGGGGTTGTTCATGTGTTCGGGCAAGGCGCCTGGGAGGCATTCCGTCGCAAAATGGTTGCCGAACCCGACGTTGTACTTGAGGGTCGTCCATTCATCGGCGGCGGCGGCGGTGGTGTGGTTGTTGCGGCGGTTGGGGGCCATGTTGATTTTGTTGTCGTGGGCTTTCCGGGGCGAATTGGATAATGATGCCATGGGGATCGATTCTTCTTCAACGGGCAATCAAGCTCTCTTGGTGTCGGCGTGGAGTCGCGTGTGCGGTGTGGGTGAGGTTCCACTCTGGGCGTTTCGTATCTTTGTGATCTGTGGTAAAGATACGCCCGCCACGCCCCTTTTCGACCAATCAAAACGCTTCGAGGTCCAAGTTGAGAAAGAATATAGCCAATCACAGCAAAGTACACAAACGCAGGTTCAATTTGCAAACATTTGCAATCATTTGTCAACGTGAAGACCCGTCAAATGACGCTCGGACAGGGTGAGCCAGAATCAATTTGTCATCATTTGTCATGATGCAAGTCGTGATGCTGGAAGATCGGTCTGCACGATACTCATTCCATTCTCCCCGCCATGGGCAATGGGCGACGTCCAACGACGAGGCGCGTCATTATTCTCCGAATATATCGCCAAGGTCATGTGCTTCACCATGGGGCGTTGTAGGTATCGCATCTCATGTGTATGTGCTTTGAACGCGTTGTTCAGTGCACCTGAACATTGGGATGCGTGCTGGTCACACACACACCGTGCAATGCCGTCGCTTGGCGGAAGGACCTCAATCATACACGGAGTGCTGCCACGGGAAGGACGAGTGTGAAATCATAGTTTGCAGTGTATTTACGCCGTCCGCGGCAAAAGACCGCATCGCTTGAGGATGCGGTCGTAGTTGGCTTCGAGTTCCTCGTACAGTGTGGCCAGCAGGCCTTTGCGACGATCGGCGCTGCCCATGGCTTCCAAGTCCTCTGCATGCAGTGTGTGGAGGCGCCGCTTGACTTCGAGGCGGAATGCCTTGTACTGCTCTTCGTTGCTCCTGTCTAGGAAGCGCAATTTGAGCACCTCGTAACATCGCTGGGTTTGCTGCTTGGTCAGCTTTAAGCTCTGCAAAAACAAGATCACGGGTCGTCCTGGCGACAAACTATACCTGCTTGACGGCGGCAATGCCCTCTGCCGTGAGAGACCGCGTGCCATGGGCGACGCATGTGGGTTCCCCCGTTGGTGGGACGCTAAAGAAGCCGTGGGAGAGGCACGTCTTGACGTCGACAACATCTCGCAACTGTCCAATCTCGTGAGCAACAACGCCAAAAGAATCGGTCTTTGACAAACCATGGAGAAACCAGGGACGGGATCTTCCACCGTCACTTCGTGGACGTGTTTCATGGATCGCGCTTGGTGCATGATGTGCTCCACGAGACGTTCGCCATGCCCTACGAACGAGTGGTGTCGGCGTACTGCATGAGGACGAGGCGGGCGGACCTTGCCGCTGGTACGGCGGCAGCACGAGCACTTGGCAGATGCGCATGTTGTGTCCCACGTGAATTGTAAAGGGCGTGTGGAACGTAAAGACGGTAATGTATCCGACGGGCCGGTGGTCGCCGTGCGTGGTTTCGTAGATGACGTAGAGCGACCAGCGGGAGTCCTCGACGTCAACGTCGTCGGCGCCTTCCACCAGGACGAACATGAGACATGGACATCGATGAGACGCGTACCTTCGATGAAGTAGAGCGACAGCTTTTGCATCTTCTCCAAGTACGCCTTGCCTTGGGGGTCATCCGACAACACGGAGTAATGGGTCGAAAAAGTCTTGTCGTTCGTGGAATATGTGTCCACAAGAGACCCCGCGGGTTTGAACGGACCGTCTCCAAGGCTTTGAAGGAATGCTTTCTTGTCGCGTGTAAAGCCTTTGGGCAATGAATTCGCCATGCGCTCGATGAGATCGTCGGCGCTACATGCGTCGTATGAGCAGTTGCTTGTTCCCGGCGATCACCATACTCGTTGTCTTTGTGATCGTATTCGACGTCAACATGGCAATCGAAGGTCTTGGCACTAAGCGTGATCTTGATTTGCAACCCCCTGTATCCATGAATCACTTCTTCCTTCCCAAATGCATGATACGTGAAGGCTGGGTGGAATGACGTGAACTTGCTCAAGTCGTCATCATTCACTGCCAGCAACGCGGATCAGGACAGCGACCTAGTACTTCATCCTACCGATTTGAATGCTCGTGGCATCGTTGGAGGGGACCCCTTCGTCTTCTCCTTCGTTCGTCTTGATCCTCTTGGCCGCACGTTCATCTTTGTCGGCCATCTTGGAACGTGGCGCGCAAATGCATATGGCGCCTTTTGATGGTAAAATTCAAAGATTCGTCGTTTTCATTGGTAGAAATTAAATTCGATTCGACCACTCGTTTCTTGAAGTTCGACGACTGGTTTTTGTCCAGTCGGATCCACACTCAGCGATCCACCGGGGGCCAAGCAAAAGCGCGGAACTTGCGGCAGTCGCACGGTCTACCCATGGCGAGAGGAAGAGTTGCCAGGGTGAAGGCCGAGCCTGCGAAGGCAGAGCCATCCGTGAAGGCAGAGCCCGAGCAGGACGAGGCACATGCCTTTCCGGCCGCTGCCGCCGCTGCCACAGACGAGGACCGATTTGTGAAGAACAAGTGGCAGTTGTTGCCGTACTTTCTTCAGTTGCGCGGCCTCGTGAAGCAACACATCGACTCGTTCGACTATTTCACGGAAGTTGACATGAAGAAAATCGTGCGCGCCCAAGCAAACAACACTATCAGAAGCGACCACGACCCCAAGTTCTTCTTGACGTACACGGACATTTCCATCGGCACGCCATCGATCGACGAAGACGCGTATGTGACGACGGCTGTGACGCCCCATCAATGTCGGTTGCGCGATCGCACGTACTCGGCGCCGATCTACGTCTCGGTCAAGTACCGTCTTGGGCCGAAGGTCGTGACGAAGAACAAGGTGCTCATTGGTCGCATTCCCATCATGTTGCGCAGTTCCAAGTGCGTGTTGAAGGACAAGGACGAAGCAGCGCTTGCGGCGTTGAAGGAGTGCCCGTATGACCCGGGTGGATATTTCGTTGTGAAGGGGACGGAGAAGGTTGTTTTGATCCACGAACAGCTCTCGAAGAATCGAGTGATCCTGGAAGAAGACCCGAAAAACAACGTCTGCGCCTCCATCACATCGTCGACCCACGAACGCAAGTCGCGCACCAACATCTTCTTGAACAAAGGCCGTGTCTACCTCAAGTCCAACTCGTTCCTCGACGACTTGCCCATCGTTGTCGTCTTTCGTGGCATGGGCATGGTCAGCGACCAAGAAATCATTTCGCTTATCGGGTGCGAGCCCGACGTGACCGACCATTTTGCCGCGTCGTTGGAAGAAGCGGTGGACTTGAAGGTCTTCACCCAGCACCAAGCGCTTTTGTACATTGGCAACAAACTCAAAACAAAAGGTGCCAACATCACAGACGCGGCGCTCGACGCGCTCGCGAATGTGCTCAACCACATCCCGTGCGAAGATTTCAACTTCCGCATGAAGTGCATCTACGTGGCTCACATTGTCCGCCGCGTGATCTTGACCGACAAGGACCGCTCGCGCCTCGATGACAAGGATTATTACGGCAACAAGCGTCTCGAACTCGCGGGCCAGCTGCTCTCGCTCCTCTTTGAAGATCTGTTCAAAAAGTTCAACAGCGATCTGAAGCGCCAGGCCGACATGGTTCTGAACAAGCCCAACCGCGCCGCCGTCTTTGACATCATCAAGTGCATCCGCACGGACACGATCACATATGGCTTTATCCATTGCTTATCCACGGGCAACTGGACGCTCAAGCGTTTCCGCATGGACCGATCTGGCGTCACGCACGTCCTCTCCCGTCTCAGCTTCATGTCGGCGCTCGGCATGATGACCCGCATCTCGAGTCAGTTTGAAAAGACGCGCAAGGTCTCAGGCCCGCGCTCGCTGCAACCGTCCCAGTGGGGCATGTTGTGTCCCGCCGACACCCCCGAAGGCGAGGCCTGTGGTCTCGTGAAGAACTTGGCACTGCTTTGCCACGTCACGAGTGACGAAGAGCCTGAGCCGATCCGCCGCCTCTGCTTTGACTTGGGCGTGAACGACGTCTGTCTCTCGTCGGGCGAAGAAATCAACCACCCCACGACCTACTTGGTCATGCTCAATGGTATCATCATCGGCACGCACGTGAACCCCAAGTTGTTTGTCTCGCGGTTACGTCGCATCCGCCGCGCCGGTCTGCTTGGTGAGTTTGTCTCGGTCATGATCCACGACGTCCAGCGCGTCGTGTACATTGCCTCAGACGGTGGCCGCGTCTGTCGCCCGCTTCTTCTCGTGGACCCCAAGACGAACCGACCGCGCCTCACGCAGCGCCAAATCACAGAACTGCAAGCAGGTGTGCGCACGATCAGCTCGCTCATCAAGGAAGGCGTCGTCGAGTACGTGGACGTGAACGAAGAAAATAATTGCTTGGTTGCGCTCCACGAGCGAGACATTGACATCAAGACGACGCACTTGGAAATCGACCCCGTCACGATCCTCGGCGTCGTCTCGGGCTTGATTCCGTACCCACATCACAACCAGAGTCCCCGTAACACGTACCAATGCGCCATGGGGAAGCAAGCGATCGGGACGATCGGCATGAACCAGTATGAGCGCATCGACACGCTGCTCTACACGATGGTGTACCCGCAGGCGCCCATGGTCAAAACCCGCGTCTTGGATCTTGTCAACTTTGACCAAGTGCCCGCGGGCCAAAACGCTACGGTCGCTGTCATGAGTTATAGTGGCTACGACATTGAAGATGCCATCGTGCTCAACAAGGCCAGTTTGGATCGCGGCTTTGGCCGCTGCATGGTCTTCAAGAAGCACCAAACCGTCATCAAGCGTTACCCGAACAACACGTACGACCGCATTGTCGGGCCGCCGGACTTTGAAGGCACGGGCTTTGCGTCTTCGTTCCGCAACCAGCGATACGCCTCGTTGGACGCCGATGGCATCTGTCGCGTGGGTGGTCAAGTCGTGAGCGGTGGCATCATGGTCAACAAAGAATCGCCCATGAACGTCGATATCAACCTCACGTCCGACGTTCAAGACGTGAGCTACTCGCCGTCGCCCATTTCCTACAAGAACTCAACTCCTGCGTACGTTGACAAGGTTATGCTCACGTCGTCCGAGTCGGATCAATTCTTGATCAAGGTGCTTGTGCGACAGACGCGTCGCCCGGAAATCGGCGACAAGTTTAGCAGTCGCCACGGCCAAAAGGGAGTCTGCGGTACCATTCGCAACCAGGTATGTGTGCATTTTGATTGTGTGTGTGTCTGCATGTGTGTATTGGTGTGCGTTTTTTACCGAGGGATTATATTGGGGACTTGGGCTTGAACCCTCTCTTGTCTTCAGTCGTACTTCGGGAAATCAACTTTGGCAACTTTAAACCAATGGGGATGTGTGTCTGTCGCGCCCCGTTGACCTGTCTCAATGCCACAAGATATATTTGAAAACGAAGCCCGCGGAAAATAAGTTGGCGGCATCCTCGTTGCCGACCGACAGTTGCACCGCGGCACAACGAACGACGAGCGAAGGACTTGTCTAAATGGCCCACGAACCCCTTTTGTGGCGCCACTGTGTGTCCTTCGGACATATTCTCTTGCGTGTTTCATCATTGTGTGTCCTCTGGCTTGCATTGTACTCACCACGTTTTCTCCATCTATAGGAAGACATGCCGTTCAATGACATTGGTATGTGCCCCGATTTGATCATGAACCCCCACGGTTTCCCAAGTCGCATGACGGTCGGTAAGATGATCGAATTGGTGGCGGGGAAGGCGGGTGTCCTCAGCGGCCGTCGCGCGTACGGCACGGCGTTCGGCGAAGACTACGGCACTGCCGACCGCGTCTTGGATTGCTCCAAGGAACTCGTGAGTCATGGCTTCAACTACGCCGGGAAGGACTACTTGACGTCTGGCGTGACGGGCGAACCGATCCTGTGCTACATCTTCATGGGGCCCATTTATTACCAGAAGCTCAAGCACATGGTCATGGACAAGATGCACGCGCGTGCCCGCGGACCGCGTGCGGTGCTGACACGACAACCGACGGAAGGCCGCGCTCGCGACGGTGGTCTGCGCCTTGGTGAAATGGAGCGTGATTGTTTGATCGGTTACGGCGCGAGTATGCTCCTCCTCGAGCGCCTCATGCTCAGCTCCGACGCATTCACGGCCAACGTGTGCCAAGGCTGCCAAATGCTCGGCTACGAAGGCTGGTGCCAATATTGCAAGTCGGAAGAGAAGGTCGTCGACATTCGCATCCCGTATGCGTGCAAGTTGCTATTCCAAGAACTGCAGGCGATGAACATTGCGCCGCGGTTAACCCTGCAAGAGTATTAATAAGAAGTGTCCATTACGAGCATGTTGTGGTTTGTGTCGACCTCGCACTTCGTTTTGCCATGCGCCTTCATCAAACACATTGATTGCTGCATTTATGTCCCCAAATCCTCCACCCCAAGATCTCCATTGGGCACTCGCGTACAAAGTGTCGTTACAAAGCAAGATGTTCGTGGAGGAATCCGATCGAATCTGTGAGAATTACAGATGCGGCATCGAAGATACCTTGGCATCACGTCACGTGGCACCAATGGTACTGTATTCACGGCATGCAGTCACTTCGTCTGCGCCCTCTCATTCTCTCGTGAGCTATGGAGGCAGCCGCAACGATGGTGCGTGGCGCCCAGAACTGTGTATATCGATTTTCACAATTTATTGGATATGAGAGGTCTATCTTGTCAAATGAGCGTCATCCGACCAAATTTTCCAAATTTGGTCGGATATCATTTTGGCGTGCGTCCACCATCGGGCAAAATTTGACTTCGACTGAAGGGGCACCAAAAACCACTTTCTCTCATGCCATTGACGTCACGGGACAGTGTATCCATCGAAAACAATCTACGAAGTACTCCCACGAGCATATTTCTTCTTTCTTGCAAATCATGGCACAATCAAAATGAATATCAAGCTGCGCCTCCGCTCATGGAACGGCGGCTCACACACTCCGGAGTGCCTCACTCGAAACAGCCTTGTGTGCGTTTCTCGGGGGCGTGAGGTCGGACTGCGCCCGTCTGTTTTGAGGACTGTTTTAATCTATTTCAAAGAGTACTATATTTCACAGGTAAGACCACCTGAAATGTCTCGGCAGTTTTTCGTCGGTTATTTTCACGGCGGAAACGACTGACATCGCCCGCCGTCCATCACCGACGGCATATCGGCACATGAGACCCCAATCGCACCCATGCAGCCTGCCTGCCCATCTAGCCTGCATGCGCATTCTGCTCGTCCACTGTTCGTCCACGTTCGTGGGTGGACGAGCGACCAACATTTTCAGGTCCATCGGCGGCGGCAGCAGCGACGACGGCCCCCGTTCCTTCAACGTGAAACCGCGCGCCTTTTGTTGAGGCGAGATGGCAGGGAACTCAGTTTTGCAACTTGAAGCCGAGTTCGAATTGTTCGATAAAATCGCCTAGGTCACTTGATTTCACTATGTCGCCCCATGAACGGGCCACCTGTAGGGCCGCTGCCGCCGCTGCCTGTCCATCCGTGGCGTGGCGGCAGTCGCCTCGCGTCCATCAAGAGGCAAACCCTGTCCTGCGCGACTGCCTCAGCTGGCGAGGCGCAGGCACCACTGGCACGACGGCGACAGTGGCGCCATTGGAAAGATTTGGCTTCCTCTTGGCGGGGTGGAGGTGGCGGGGCCGCTCAAATGGACCAATGGGCGCGCAGGGCGGCAAACAAAGGGGTAGGGTAACAGGCAAATCGAGTTTGGCGGTGGGGCGCGAGGGGGAATCAACTTGGCATTTGTATGTGGGTCGTAACGATCGAAATTTCTTTTTTTTTGGACTCGCCCGCAATACTTTGTGCAAGAGATAAAGTTTGTGAAGAAGAACAAAACGAGTAACCGTTCACAAAGAATCATCGTATTTCGAATAGTTGTACCCAGCATATTCAACAAGTCAAACGTCGCATCCGAGACGATCTCGTGCCGCCGCCGCCGCCACCGCCACGATCTACGGAGAGACACGCATCGACGGAGAGGAACCGTGTTGTCGTGATGGAAATCAAAGAGCACGGCATGACGAGGCCGGGCATGCGGATGACCGTCCAGCTCATGACCACGTACAAACAGATAAACATGGTACGTCGAGACGAAGGATCTGTCGCCGTTGATGGGCCCATGTGTGGACCCTGCGACGAGAGTGATGCAGTGGCAGCGACTCATAGACGATCACATAGGTCTATTACAAGTCCCGGCGGGCAAAACAAGTGGAGAAAGCAGTCCAATCCAAAGACCTGTCGACTGGACTGACCAAACAAGTCGACCCAGCAAAGAAAATCGACAAAATCATGGCGGGGCATTATACTCCCGTCGAAAACGAGATCTTACACGGTCGATACCGCATCACAAGGACACGACTTGGCATGGTAGGGTCGAGTGAGCGTCTTAAAGACTCAAAAGGGTGTCGGTAGGGGACGTTTGGGCAGGTCCTGGAAGCGTTTGACGAAGAGTTGTCGAAAGGCGTCGCAATTAAGATCATCAAAAACCAACCCCACTTGGCGGCACAGGCTGAGTCTGAAGTCAAGATTCTCGAGTACATGCACACGAGTCCTCACGCCGACAGGAGTCACATCGGTACGACCAGGCGTTCGAGTCAGCGGCGCTGACAATTTTTCTAGTGAAACTGCTCGATACCTTCATGCACAAAGGCCACAAGTGTTTGGTGTTTCCCCTCTGCTCCTACGACCTCCTCGACCTCCTGAGGTGCTGCCGGTTCAAAGGTGTGAGCCTCAAGCTCGTGCGCAAATTCGCCAAGCAAATCATTGAGTCGCTCGTCTTTCTCTCGGAAGCAGGGATCATCCACTGCGACCTCAAGCCCGAAAATATTGTCATTGCGCGCCCCAACCGAAGCAATATCAAGATTATTGATTTTGGCAGCTCGTGTCGGTCCGACAAGCGAGTGTACTCGTACATCCAAAGCCGATTTTACCGGGCGCCCGAAGTCATTCTCGGTATGAAGTACACGACTGCCATCGACATGTGGAGCGTTGGGTGCATTCTCGTGGAACTGCACACGGGGAAGCCATTGTTTGAAGTCGAACATCCGTACGACCACCTCGACCGCATCACCCAAATCACGGGCGCGATCCCCGCGCACATCATGGAGCAAGTCAACCCACTTCAAAAGGCCGAATACTTTGAACAAATTGTCGAGAATGGCGAACCGACGCGGAACTTCCGTGTGAAGAAAGCCCCGGCGAAGAAACTGTCACCACTGTCGCTGGCAACAGACCCAGCGGCCTACGCTGGCCCGCAGTCCCTCTTTGGCATTTGTACCTTGGAAGGCCGCGACGAACGGCGGCTGGACAAGGAACCCGACCACAGCGCCGACGATTATGACCATTTCATCGACTTGGTGCAACGCATGCTCGACATTGAGTACGTGGATGCAATGACGGCAACGATGTTGACATGTTTTGTGTAGTCCGCAACGCCGCATCACGCCCGCAGCCGCGTTGAATCACCCGTTCTTCCAAGCCCCTCAAATGCAAACGAGGATAGGATGGGACAAGAAACGAACGACGGACCCGCGGGTAGACGCTACCCAAGAAGACGTGGCCATGGGCGAGGATGACCCGAACGAAGTGTTTACGCACCGCGCCAAGCAGCGAAAACTGCTCGTGCCGAGCCACGACGATGGTGTATGAGTCGTGTTGCGCGTAACAAGCCCTTATTTATTGTCATCGACGTCAACTGTAGAGCGAGTGTAGTAATAGTAGTCCCGATGGAACTGTAACAACGAAAGATCTTAAAGCGCGAACAACGTGTATAGTGGAGTGGTTTTGGTATATTAGCGGGGATTACCAGCACCACATGGGAGAGAGGACTTAAGCTTCCACGCGGTTCTTCAAGAAGTTCAAGAGCACGTCCAAAGCGCGGTGTTCCTCACCGAAATCGGTGACGACGGCGACCGAGGTGGAGACAACCTTGCGGGCTTCACCCTTGTCGTCGATCTTGCAGAGACCGCACCATTCGCCCAATTGCTTGCCCGAAGGGACCATGATGAGGTTCACACCATGTTCTTCGCACAAAGCACGGACCAACTTTTGGTACGAGGGTTCGTCGCAGTCTTGGGCCAAGCAGCACAAGCGAGCGCGGCGAGAGTCCAAGGCCTTGGCGCATTCATGGAGACCGCGCTTCAAGCCATCGTGGACCAAAGCCTTCTTCAAGACTTCTTGGAGGGCTTCCATTTCCCCCAATTCAACCACTTCCATTTGGACATCGTTCACTTCCTCGGCCGACATGTTTATTTCTTGTAAGCGTCCTCAAAAGTAAATCGCTAATGAGCCACATCGGTGCCGCGGGCAAAGCGTGCCCAAACCAATCGATTGGTGGGAGAATTATCCGGATGATCCAATCGCTGGCGCAAGAAGGGACTCAATATCCGGATATCCTTTGGCTCTCCCAGACGCGACAATGAGGATGGAGGCAACATATCTCTCGTGTTTATGGAGTTCTCCTTACGCGCGTCCCATCACGAGCGCCAAGATGGCCATGCGTACATACATGCCGTATTCCATTTGACGGAAGTACGCCGAGCGCGGGTCGCTGTCGACTTCGACTTCGATTTCATTCACACGGGGCAACGGGTGCATGAGGATCGCTGTCGCCTTGGCCTACGCAATGATCATTCAGTGGGATGCACACGTTGATCAAGTCCAACTTACTTGCTCGAGTGTCGCACGCGTGATGCGGTAGCTGTCCTTGACGGCATCATACTCTTCAATCGTCTCAAAGCGTTCCTAACCGGCGACAACATCATGGCATTGAGCTTCCTGCGATCACAAACGAGCGTACCTTTTGAATGCGTGTGACATACAAGACATCGCTCTCGCGCAACACCGAGTCCAAGTCGGCCGTCTCGTGTTGCACAACACCGAGTGCGCTCAACTCATCCACAATGTAGCGAGGCATCTTGAGCGCATCTACAACATGCGTCAGTAGGTAGACGAAGGGCGCGACAACGTACCCGGGGCGACGTAGTTCAACTTGACATTGAAATGCGCGAGCAACTTGGCGAGGGAGTGCACCGTGCGGCCATTCTTCAAGTCGCCGATCATCGTGATGACTTTCCCGCTCAAATTCACTTCGGACAACTTGGCCTCTTGGTAAATCGTGTACAAGTCCAAGAGCGCTTGCGTCGGGTGCTCGCCCACGCCGTCCCCTACAACGAGCTTTCATGACCAATGTATGCGTTGAGGTCGAACCGGCATTGATGACAGGTTTCCCAGAGGCAGCGGCGGCCGTGGCGGCGGCGCCGAGCACAGGGTGACGCAACACCAAGAGATCCGTGTAGCATTCCAAGCAACGGATCGTGTCGTGGAGGGTCTCACCCTTTTTGCTGCTCGAAGAAGACTACTTTGAATGAGTGCTGCGTCGCTGCTGGGCAAGTGAGTACCTCGTTGACGCAGATGACACCCCCACCCAATCGCACCATAGCGGCTTGGAACGAGCAGCTCGTACGGGTCGAGGGCTCAAAGAACACATTGGCGAGGACCTATTAAGCGTCAGCCAACGCCACAGTCAAGCCAGGAGTACTTTGCCGCGGAGGGTTTCGTCCGTGCCTTGGCGCGCAACCATTTCCTTCATGCGGTCCGCGACTTGGAAGAGGAATCTAGGGTACCATCTTCGCCTCCGAGTTCTCCCATGAGGTGCAAGCGTACCGCACATTCGTCGCGTCGAATTGTTCCGTCGACAAGACGTCCTGGCCGTTCCAGGATCCTGTTGTGCTTCCGAGTTTCGCCAGCTTCACCATTTTGAATGTTTTCAAAAATGTGGATCCTGATTGATCAACCAACTCAACCAACCCTCATCGGATTCCACAGGATCCGGATAATTGGTTGCAACACCGGATAACCCGGAGAAACTCGACAATTCAGTGGCAAATTGTTGAGCGTGGGGTCGCTAGTCTTCATTTATATAATTCATTGGAAACCTGTCATCTGCAATCGAAGAGTTACTATGACCTCAATCACAAATTAAATGAATTTCTTTTTATGACGGGATCGAGAATTTTGAACCAGCTCGTCACAAGTCATTTTGCGGCAACTTCCTTTCGCCCAACGCACGTCACCCGGACGCCCGCTGAAGAAAGAAGAAGGCCACCTCCACAATGGATCAACTCATTCCCATCATCAACAAGCTGCAAGATGTGTTCTCGGCGATTGGCCAGTCCCCTATCAACCTGCCCCAGATTGTTGTCGTTGGTAGTCAATCGAGCGGCAAGAGTTCCGTGCTTGAAAACATCGTCGGCAAAGACTTTCTGCCCCGAGGGAGCGGCATCGTCACGCGCCGCCCATTGGTGCTCCAATTATACAACACCGATGGAGGTGTGTCGAAGGACGAAGAGTGGGGCGAATTCAACCATTTGCCGAACCAAAAATTCAACGACTTCAAAAAGATCCGCGAAGAAATCGAGAAGGAAACCGACCGCATGACGGGCAAGAACAAGGGTATCTCGAACAAGCCCATCACGCTCAAGATCTTTTCCCCATTTGTGCTCAACTTGACCTTGGTCGACTTGCCGGGTATCACAAAGGTACCGCCGTCCCTTGTCTTCAAACGTGCTGGAAGGCTCAATGCAGTGCTCTCTAGGTGCCCGTCGGCGACCAGCCCGCCAACATTGAAGAACAAATTCGTGACATGTGCATTGAATTTATCGGGAACCCCAACTCGATCATCTTGGCTGTCACGGCGGCGAACACGGATTTGGCCAACAGTGATTCGCTCAAGATGGCGCGGTCGATCGACCCGGAAGGTTTGCGCACCATTGGTGTTCTCACCAAGTTGGACTTGATGGACGATGGCACGGATGCCATGGAAATGTTGCAGGGACGTGTGATTCCGTTGAAGAAAGGGTACGAACAAGTGTTGCACGACCCGTCCGTTGCTCATCTTCGTGAAATATGCTCTAGGTATGTCGGCATCGTCAACCGCAGCCAAGCGGACATCAACAACGGTGTGTCGATCCGCGATGCCGTGTCCAAGGAAACGCTCTTCTTCAAGAACCATCCTGCATACCGTGGCATCGCCAGCCGCATGGGCACGCAATTCTTGAGCAAGTCGCTCAACACGATCCTCATGCACCACATCCGCGACTGCCTCCCGGATATCAAGTCTCGAATTTCGTCCATGCTGAGCGAACTCGACTTGGAAATGGACAGCATGGGCAACCCAACGGGCGAGATGACCAAGACAGCCCTCGGCGCGACGCTGCTCCAACTCCTCTCGCACTTTTCGTCGTCGTTTATCAACTCGCTGGACGGCCGCCAGCCCAACGCAAACGACATGACGGAACTCTACGGCGGCGCGCGCATCTCGTACATTTTCAACGAACTCTTCACCAAGAGCGTCCAGGCCGTCGACCCGTTTGACCAGCTCAGCGACAACGACATCCGCACGACAATTCGCAACGCCAACGGTCCGCGCCAGTCGCTTTTTGTGCCCGAAGTCTCGTTCGAACTGCTCGCGAAGCGCCAAATCGCGCGCCTCGAAGCGCCCGGCCTCCAGTGCGTCGACTTTGTCTTTGATGAACTCCAGCGCGTGACGTCGCAGTGCGAGACGGTCGAACTCACGCGGTTTGCAGACTTGCGCGACCGCGTCGTCGAAGTCGTCAACAACATGCTGCGCACGTCCATGGGCCCGACGCAGACGATGATTTCAAACCTCATCAAGACGGAACTGGCCTACGTGAACACGAACCACCCTGATTTTATCGGCGGGTCCCGCGCCGTGGCCCAACTCATGGACAAGTTGCAGCAAGACGGCGCCCAACCTGTCCCGGCGCCTGAGCCGTCCAAGCGCATGTCTGCGACCAAGCCTGCGCTCGACGAGAAGCAAAGCAGTGGCTTCATGTCGATGTTCAACGGCACGAAGGCACCGGCCGACGGCAAGATTGGCGGGTCCAAGGACTCGGCCGTGGTCAAACTGCCCCAAGTGCCGTCGACGATGCGCCAAGGCGAGGTCCCGACAGACCGCGAGCGCATCGAAACGGAAATCATCAAGTCTTTGCTTGCGTCGTACTTTGACATTGTGCGCAAGAACTTTTTGGACTTGGTGCCCAAGACAATCATGTGCTTTATGGTGAACCACGCCAAGGACCAAGTGCAGAACCAGCTCGTCTCGACGTTGTATAAGGAAGAAAAGTTGGGCGAGCTCTTGCGCGAATCAGGTGACATTGCAAGCCGCCGCGCCAACTGCTCGGAAATGAGAACATTGCTCTCCAAGGCGCTCGACATTGTCAACGAAGTGCGGGATTTCAACACGTTGAAGTAGGCATCGCAGCACGAAATATATAAAGACAACACCTCACGAGGCGTGTTAAAACACCATGGTCGTCGTCGGTGGCGCCGTGAAGAAGGGCGCGAGGAGGTCGCGGTACCCCACGGACGTCGGTTGTTTCTCCAGCACATGGAGAATTTGCACGACATGCTCTGCCATGACGTCGTGCTGGGACTGGCGACACGCGTCCGCGAGTGCGATGGCCGCTTGGACACTGAGGCGGCGGACGGTCGACTCGTCGGCCATGGCAGACTTTGTGAGGCGGAGGAGCACGTCCAGCGCGGACGGCGCGAGGGCCGGGTGTGCGAGCAGCTTGGCCAGCGAGGTCGCGACGAAGCGAAGCGCGAGGCACTTCATGTAGAGCACGGCTTGGGCCTGGGCGGGCTTGGAGGGCGCGACGTGGTGGTCCAGGACGGCGAGGAAGGACGCGAAGAGGTCGTTTGGGTTGGCGACCGCGCGCACGCACTTGTCAAAGAGCGCGCGCCAGAGCGTGAGCATCGTGTCGGCATGCCACTGGCACGGATGGAGACGATACCAGTGCAAGAGGAGCGCGACGGCGCGGTGGAGGAGACCCACGTCCAGGTCAAAGAGTGTCGCGCGGCGGTACATGGCGAGGACAATGTCGCCGCGGTCGAGTTCAGGGACCGTCGTGAGTTGCCGCAGCTGCGCGAGGAACCGCATCCACGCCGTGGCGGCGGGTGGTTGCTGCGTCGACGCTTTGGGCGAGAGCGATGTGCGCGGGGCCGCCGAGGCCGTCCGCGGGAGGAGCCACACGAGCGCGACGAGGCTTTCCTTGACAAGACACGGCGCAAAGGCGGGCGAGAGCGAAATGTCCCACATGCTCTCGGTTGTCTTGGCAAAGAAATCCAAGTGCCCGCCGCCGGCCGTGTACTCGACGAGACACAAGTCCAAGCACTCGGCCACAACTTGGACGGCGCGCGCCACGCGCTGCAGCACGAGCGGGTGGTCTGCGTGCGTCTGCACTACGAGCTGGATGCCGTTGGCGGCAATTTCAAACGGCGAGAGGCCACCGCGGACCTTCTCAAAGCACTTGGGCGCGAGCTGGCAGAGCGCCATTTCTTGGATGGCCGTGAGAAGGACGGAGCAGGGCGCGAGGGTCGTGCCGGTGCCGGCCTCGTGCTTGGTCGGTGACGCCGGCGCGGCCGCGAGCGCAAACGTGTGTTTCTGCATGCAGATGTCGAGGAGGAGGTCCGACATGCGCGCGGCGACGGCAGCGTCGATCGTCGGGCCCGTCACGACCTTTTCTTCGCGCTTGACGGGTTTCGCCGCCTAGACTTCGACGATGGGCACAGAGATGATCGGGGCGACGAGTACCTCAAAGGAAAAGTCGAGCAGGTTGTGCGTGCCGCTGCTGGACGACGTGCCGCCGGCGCACTTGGACGAAACAGGTAGCCGCGCGATCTTGCCGCAGAGGCGCAGGACGTAGATGGTCGCGAGTGCGTCGGTCGTGTTGAGCGAGAACGATGGCGCGTTCACGTGGGCGTACACGGCATCGACGACTTTGGTCGGCACGACGTCAAAGAGGCGGAGGGCCGTCGCCGCTGCGTGGCGGTTGGGTAAGAACGCGCCGTGGACAAACTGCGGAAGGAGCGTGTCGAGCGAGTCGGGGGATGGCGCATGCCGCGCGACTTGGAAGGCGGCGCCGAGGAGCGCGAGTTGCGTCGGGAGCTCCTTGTCGGCGCCTTTCTTCTTGGACGCCGAGAGCTTCAACATGGTCCACGCACTGGACGATTGGATCGAGGATGTGAGGGAAAGCGGGCGCTCGGGTTGCTGAATCGCGGCCGAGAGGACGAAGAAGAGCTTGTACGCAGCGACGCGGCGTGGCGGGAATGCGTTTGTGATTTCGGATTTTGCGACGAGGTCGGCCAAGGACGATAGCGCGAGCATGACGGCTTCGGTTTTATCGCCCCGAGGACTCATGGGGGCAGAGATGGACGAGACGGGGACCGCGGCGAGCGCTTGCTTCATGGCTACAACGAGGTGACGACGACGACGGACAAGCGGCATGCATACCGTGGGAGAAGAGCATTTGTTCAGCGATACGCTGGAGCAGCGTCATGACGGTCTTGATAATACGTTGGTCTTCCTTCTTGTCCTTGATGGCTTTGAGCAGCGTCGTGAGGTCCTTCAAGACCGAATCGTGGATGTGGTTGTTGCTTCCGTCCGTGTCCGTGTTGATCGACACGTAAAAGAACGTGAGCTCATGGAGGAGCGCTACCGTGCGCTTTGTGTAGTCCTTGGATGCGATGGATTTCGTGAATTCGTTCATGACCTGCTGCTCGGAGCGGCATTTGAGTGCGAGGTAGCTGTTCATGGTGACGTCTATCAAGGCGGATATGTTTGGCGTGCCGTTTTGATCCAAGATCCGACCCGGCAAAGTGCGACGGGAGGAGAGTGAGAGTACAACTTTTCATTTTATTCCATGGCGCTGCCTGCGATTGAGAGTGTATTTTTTTAATTTGGTTGCAAAATCTACCGGACGCAGCGAAAAATCTTCCGAAATTTTCACGTGGGATTAGGTCACTCAACAAGACAGCGAGTGATGCAATCGACGGGCGCCCTCATGGAGAGTTCGTTTGACATCCTGACGAAGGTCGGAGACGGTGCGTTTGGCGAAGTCTTCAAAGGGATCGATCGGCGCACCAACGAGATATGCGCCATCAAGATCGTCGACCTGGAAGCCGCCGAAGATGAGATCGACGATGTCCAGAAAGTACGAGCGCCGCATGCGACGGCAACGTGTGGATGTGACGTGTATGTGCTTCGTGTAGGAAATCGCAGTGCTCTCGCAATGCTCCTGTCTGCAACTGACCAAATACATGGGCTCCTTCATCGTCGGAACCAAGTTGTGGATTATCATGGAGTACCTTGCAGGCGGGTCGGTCCTCGATTTGATGGCTCCTGGGTACGTCACAATTCTCCGCTTCATCAAGCATGACGATGTGGTAGTCCTCTGAATGAAGTGTACATTGCTATCATCCTTCACGAGCTGCTCAAGGTGAGATGAGGCTGATGTTGCGGCGATTGTCATTGACGACGTGATGCCAGGGCTTGGCATACCTGCATTCCGAGAAGAAGATCCATCGGGATGTGAAAGCCGCCAATATCTTGCTTGCAAGCGACGGCCGCGTCAAACTTGCCGACTTTGGCGTGACAGGACAGCTGACAGATACGATGACCAAACGGTAAGCGCCATCGCCCGAGATCTTGAGATCGCATTTACGTGCAGCAACACTGTCGTGGGCACGCCATTCTGGATGGCACCGGAAGTGATCCAGCAAAACAAGTACGTTACGACAGCATTGCATCAACTGAAAATCTTTAGCTACGACTTCAAGGCGGACATTTGGTCGGTCGGGATCACGGCGATCGAAATGGCGACGGGCGAGCCCCCGCATGCGTCGTACGTCTTTTCGTCTTGCTGTGTCGTCCTTTTATGCAATCATTCAGGCTTCATCCCATGAAAGTGTTGTTTGTGATCCCAAAAAACCCGCCGCCGGTCTTGGAAGGGGACTTCAGCCCGAAATTCAAGGACTTTGTGGCCTGTTGTTTGAAAAAAAACGCCGCAGAACGACCCACGGCGCTCGAGTTGCTCCAGCATCCCTTCATTAGCACGAAATCCGACAAGGACGTTTCGTACCTCACAGAACTCATCGAGGTGCGTCTTTGCACTCGGCGTCGGCTTTGACACTCGTTGCCAGCGCGCCCAAATCGAAGAGCGCCCCGTCGACACAAGTAGCGTGCGGCTCGAAGTCACCGATAAACCCGCACACAACAGCGACGCCGACAGTGGATGGGACTTTGGTGCGACTGTCCGCATGAACAAGGACGTCGCATCCCCCAAGTCTGCCCAAAGGTATGTAGTTCCCCAGCGAGCAGCATCAGGACTAAGTTGCATAGTGTCTTTGAAGCGCCGCCGCTACAGCCCCTCGTGGCCGAAGACTTGGGCGAGAGTCTCTTTGAAGACGTACTGAAGCCCGCCATCTTCGAGACCGTTCAAGAAGCCGAGGACGGCGACACGCAGGACCTCCTCCTCGAGCTCCTCCACTCGCTCGAGTCGCTCTCGTTTGACCAGCCGCATATTCTGGGCAAAGTTCTGCAGCGAATAAGTGGGGCCGTCGTTCGACACCCCGACCCGCGCATCCGCGCCTTCCACCAATAATCGAGTGCTCAATATTATCGCTCTCACTTCCACATCCGTCGAAACGCCGACGAGGGCTTGGGTGTGTTGGACGTCGTCGACTGGTTGTCCCCATCGTTTGACGACGTCGACGACGGCGCTGGTTTGGAGCCGCCGGTAAACATGCGCCGCGGAATCTTGCTCTTTGAGTCGGTTTCTCGCTGGCTACTGCTACTACAACATCACGCACAAGTCAGTCGTAACTCAATCAGAGTGGGGGTGTCGTACCTGATCAACGACTTCCTTGTCGCCCCTTCCACGGGCGCAATGGCCACGGGCACGCGGAGAGCTGAGACGGCTTTGCGTTTGGTTGTCGATTCTTCGTCGATCGTCTGCTCGTGGGAGTGCGACATGGTTGAGCGACGGAGGATCCGCTGGGGGGTTCTCGACTGTGCGAGGAGGGGCTTATCCGATGATTCGGATTCTAGTTCAGTTTCAGACGCCGACGACACAGGGTCTTCGACAACGGTCATACTTTTGAACGACTCCAATGGGTTTTGCTGGTTGTTTTCGAGTGAGAGGCGCGGGATGAGCGAGTTTTGGCTCCGTCGCCGGGCTTCGTTCAGGCTGTGTCTCAGCTTCACGACTTCGTTCTCGCGATCACTCAATAACTTTTCCAGCGACTCGCGGTGGGCAACCGACACTTTGGTTTTGTTTTGCAATTGCCGGCGCTGCCGCTGTTCTTGTTCGACTTGGGCAAGCTCTTGTAGCCGCAGGTCCTTTTCCTGCTTGAGCTTATCCGTGAGCTCCACGTTGCTGGCCTTCAAACCCTGGACCATTTGCTTGGCCTCGTCCAGTGCTTTCGTCTTGTGCTCGAGCAACGACGTGAGCTTCTCATGCTCCACACGGTGCTCTCGTTTCTACAGCGTCATTGTCCATAAAATACCACCCCAAGATACGCAAACGATGAACTCACCATGGTCGCCAGCGTCTGGTTCACTTGCATGAGCTTGGTGTTGGCCGCCGAGACTTGCGACTTGAGGGATTTGATTTCTGTGAACGCTTGCTTCCCCGACAAGAGGCCCCGCTGGCGAGGCTTGATGCCGTTGACCGCGAACACAATTCGCCGCGCGCGTTCGGCAAATTGCATCGAACGATACGTTTCGCTGGCCGTGCTCAGCCCCGGCGCGACATTGAGGATCATCACGGTCTTGCATTGGCTTGACCCCAAGACGTCTTGTAGCGCGTACGTGAGCTTCGAGTTGCGATACGGCACGTGCGATTGTTTCTTGTCCAGCGCTTCCATGACATCGCCCAAGGCCGAGAGGGACTTGTTGATCGCGGCGGTCTCCTTCAGAGCGTGGTCGCCGCTGATCTTGACGCGTTCGCTGCCGGCCAAGTCAACGAGGTACAGCGTGCCGCGTTGGCCGTTGGTGGATTTCATTTGGAAGAGCACGACGCTGTGCGACCGACTGCTGTTGCTATGCACATTCGTCGAGCAGCTCGCGCGGTTCTTCTGCGCTTGCGCCAAAATGTCCAGCGCATGCATGGGGCTGAACGCCGTCTCCATGTGAAGCCCTGGCACGCCCACTTCGCCGTGCTCGTCCGTTCGGATGTCCAGCGACGGGTGGGCCGGATGCAGCAAATCTCGGATGATTTCGTTGTAGATTTCAAACACGCCCAATTGCAAGTGGTACACCGACCGCTCCGGGTCTTCGCCAAACGCGTCGAGGGCTTTCACGTCCGACACGACCGTTCCGCGGAGCGAAATCGACTCAAACATGTGCGTCATGAGCCGTTGGTTTAACCCTGGATGCTGCTCCGTGCCTTCCATCGTGTATGTTTTCCCTGATCCAGTCTGTACAACGTCAATGAGATGGTGCCACTGTCGAACAAGGAGCTTGTACCTGACCATAGGCAAAGATGCACGCTTTGAAGCCATCGATGACCGCTTGGGCGATGGGTTCGACTTCGCGGAAGACATCGGTTTGTGTGCACTGGGGGCTCAGAACGCGGTCAAAGGAAAAGACTTTCCACGGCGCGTCTTGGTTTTCCTGCTCGGCCTTCATTTCCATCGCGGCCACGTCCGTGAGGTTGAGCACGTCGACAGACAAGTCGGCGCTCGTGTGGCTCGGGTCATGCGCCAAGAGCGGGCGCACGCGGCAGAGCACTTGCATGTTGCCCGTGGCGTTCTGCAGCCGCGAGAGCAACGCGGCGTTGCGCTTGCGCTCTTGGAGGTATTTTTGCGCCATGTCGTTGGCGCTGCCGTCGATCGACATGGAGCGCGGCCGGCGCGCCGCGTGGTTGGCTTGCTTTTGCGACTGGCGCACCGTTTCATCGTGTTCTTTTTGAAGGTCGTCGAATTGTCGCCGCAGGTCGTCGAGCTCTTGCTCCGCTGCCTCGGTCGCGTTCTTGCTCTGCGCGAGTTCTTCCGAGAGCTGAGCAAAGCGGACGCGTTCCATTTCGAGCTGGACCTTGGCTTGCGCGTACGACGCCTCGAGTTGGGTGAATTCGGCCCGCAGCATGGACAGTTCGTGGAATGAGCCTTCTTGCTGCGACGCGACGACTTTGGACTCGGCAAGTCTCTGGCGGAGTTGGTCGATTTCAACGTCGTGCTGTTCCTTCGACGACGATAGCATGGCCTCGACCGACGCGAGCGCGAAATTCAACTTTGTTTGCAGCCGCGTGACTTCGTTTTCGGCGTTCTTGACTTGTTCCGCCTTTTGGATGAGTTCGTCCGTCATTTCGCTGATCTCGACTTCCATCGCCTCCATATGCGCCTGGCGGTCGTTCATCTCAACCATTTGAGCCTCCAGCTCGGCGCGCCGATCTTCCTCTTCCTGCAGTCGGTCGCCCAGCTCCCGCAGCTCGTCTTGGAGGATCTGGATGTGCTTTTCGTTTTCTTCCATGTCGCGTTCGAGCGACAGCGACGGTCGAAATGGATTCTCGTCGATCAACGAGGACAAAAAGCTCTCGCGCGCAAAGTCCGCTTCGTTTTGCTCCGCGGACGACGATGCTTGGCGGGGGGACGCCGTCGAAATCTTCAACTTGACCGCAAACAGCTCGGACTTCAAGTCGAGGATTTCCGACCTGAAGCGCTCCGAGCTCAGCTCGTGTTCCTTCTCGATCTCGTCGTAGTCGTTCTGGAGGAACACCTTGTCTTCAAGCGCTTTCTCAAGTTGGTGCTTGAGATCTTCGTTCGACGCTTCGATGATACGAACTTGGGTCGTGAGGTGGTCGACCTCGGTTTCCCATCGCGTCTTCTCCTGCGACAACCTCTGGAGCTTCTCCTTGGTCTTGTCGAGTTCGCGCTGGAGGATCGTCGATTCGCGAAAGTGTGCGGCCATCTTCTCACGGGCGTCCTTCACCTCGTCTTCGAAGCGTTGCGCCTGCTGCCGCCACTTTTCTGCTTTCTGCTCGACTTCTTCAAGGTCTTTCTCGAGCTCGGCCTCGATCTGACTGCTTGCGGTGACGAGCTGGTCGTACTCGTCCGTCTTTAGGAGCAGGTCATCCTTGACGTCTTCTAGTTCCCTCTTGAGGCTCGCCATCTCCTCGTCCATTTCGATACTGCCGCCCCTTGATTGCGCTCGGCAATCAATGACCCGCTGGGGCGAAGACGGTAAAAAAGTAATTTTTGTTTGCAATGCTGCGGGACTGTATCACACAGGTCGGCGTCACTTGCCGAAAAAAGAGTTCAAAAAATGTTTTTCTCAAATGGCGCGCAATGTTCCAAGAAATACACTTGGGATTTGTATCATTGCATCGACGACTGAGGTTCAGAAAGATTTCTTCCGTCAAAATCTTCGATCCCGAGCGGCGCGGGCGCCACAGACGACACGCTGTCGCACATGACTCAGAAAGCGACGGCGTCGCATGCTGCATTTATGCTCTCATAGGTGTCTGGTGTCCAAGATTGAGTCGCCGCGGCATGGTCGAAGGCATGAGCTCGGTACACACTCTCCAAGCGCTGCTGCCGTCACGATACGCCCCATGTTCCCCGAAAGCAGATGAGGAAGCTGAGCGAGGACGCACATCTTGGCTTTATGATGTCACCAGATCTTGACAACATTGCCTGCCTCATCGAGGACTGGGTGCGACGACGAACAACGTGGGCGCAGTATTTCGTGCGACTGCCTGCTAAAGCGATTGCAATTGGGCTGTCGTCGGTCGACTGCACGTGCGTACGCTGGCGTTTCGACGTGTAATGGGCGCACATGTCAAGCGCATTGCCGCGCATACTTCCGACATGATTCGGGAATCATGCTCGCATGAAGGAAGATACGGGTGAGGCGTCAGAAGCAACTCGCTCCGGCACCACCATCGATCTACATTAGCGGAGACAGGCATGGTGCGTTGGCGCCATACCTAGTGAATGGGAAGGAGAACACATGGGTACGACCAGCGAAGCCCTCTCGCGTGGGTCGACGGCGCCGCCGCGCGCGAGGAAAATTTCCATCACGCTGTTGGTTTCGCATCCACGCCCGATCCCTCGCAGAATCAATATGGTCCTCAAGAGACCAACATTCTGTCGAAGAATCGAAGAAGAGAGCGAAGGGGATTGAATTTAGCTTGCGTTTTGTATACTGAACTTCCACATGTGGGAAACTTCGACCCAGATATTCGAGGAACTTCAAGCAGGCAACGCAACAGCGCGTTGTCTTCCAACACACTCGTCGATGAACGAAGGGCCGGTCTGGGGCCGCTATAAGACAGAGAAGGATGCCGCGGGGTACGCATGGATTCGCGGCGCGCTCGCCGGCGACACGGCGCAATTCGAAGACGGACGTGCGTTGCCATGGCACACCATCGAGACCGAGATGGACATTTGCCGAGGGAACCTCATGTCCCCGTTGGAACTCGACGACCTCGGCATGCTCACGCATTTGAACGAACCGTCCATGGTGCATTGCCTCGAGGAGCGTTTCCGCGGCGACAAGGTCTATTGCCACACGGGCGACATGCTTTTGGCCGTGAATCCGTTCAAGGCAATCAAGGGCCTCTACGACGTCTCGGCGTTCCAAGCGGCGACGCGCGGCACCACCACGCGCATGCCGCATGTCTTTACAACGGCCGAGGAAACCTACCGCGCGCTGCACACGAACCGTCGGAAGAACCAAACCGTGCTCGTGTCTGGCGAAAGCGGGTCAGGGAAGACGGAATCGACCAAGTTTATAATGCAGTACCTGGCCGTGGTGAGCGATGGCGGTGGCACTGCCCGTCAAGACGGCGCCGCGAGCATCTCGGACCAAGTGTTGCAGTCGAATCCCATCCTCGAGTCGTTTGGGAACGCGCGGACGCTCCGGAACGACAACAGCAGTCGCTTTGGTAAGTTTGTCAAGATTTGGTTTTCGGCGTCGACAGGCGCGCTCCGCCTCGTGGGTACCTCGATCGAAACGTATTTGCTGGAGAAGGTTCGGCTGGTGCGTCAAGCGGCCGGCGAGCGCAACTTTCACATTTTCTACGAAGTCTTGGCCGGCGCCACGCGGGACCGGTATGTCCTTCGCGGTGAAATGCATGAACCTGCATCTATGGTGCCATGTAGGACGTTGGCCACGAAGCTGCATTTGCATGGTGCCGTGTCGGACTATTCATATTTGAACCAGAGCGGGTGCGTCACCCGACGGGACAACGTCGCGGACATCGATACATTTGAAAAAACGATGCGCGCGATGGCGATTGTCGGGTTCAAGGACGATGAAAAGGTACCGACGACCCCTGTGGCAAAGCGTGACACATGCGATAGGACTCCATTTTGGAAATCGTCGCGAGCTTGCTCCACTTGGGCAACATTACGTTTGGACACAAGGCGGGCGGGGGCAGCGGCGGCTCGGATGCGACGTTTGCAGAGATTCGGTCGCTGCAGGAACTCGCGTGGGTCGCAGAATTGCTGGCGGTGGACCTCGATCGGCTCCGGAATGCCCTCACGAACCGGCAGATCAAGGCCAAGGATGAATGGTATGTGGTCCATTTGACAAAAGAACAAGCCGAGGACGCGCGGGACGCGATGGCGCGATCCATCTATGGCTATCTCTTTGATTGGCTCGTTTTTCAAGTCAATCAATGCGTGGGCACCCCCGACAGTGACGTCGTGGACGCCGCCAGCGCCAAGTGCTTTATCGGTGTCTTGGACATCTTTGGCTTTGAATCGTTCGAGACCAACAGCTTTGAACAGCTCTGCATCAACTACGCCAACGAACGCCTCCAGCACCATTTCATCGATTTTGTCATGACCCAAGAGCAAGGCCGGTACCAGCAAGAGGGCATTTCGTGGACGGTGCTCGACCTGCCGCAGAACGACGGCTGTTTGGACGTGCTCGAAACCCGGCCCACGGGCGTCTTGGCGCTCCTCGACGAAGAATGTAACATCCCCAAGGGCACGGACGCCGGGTTTGTGCGCAAGCTGTACCAGATCTACGCCAGCCACGGGCACTTTCGGGCCTCGAAGCGCGACCAAGTAGACCGCGCCTTTGTCGTCGTGCATTACGCCGGGGCCGTCCGGTACACGGCCGACGGCTTTTGCGAGAAGAACCGCGACAAGCCGCACCAGGCCATCTTTGACCTCCTCTCGTCCTCGACCAATCATTTTGTGCGCTTCATGTGCCGGCCGCTCGAAGACGACGACGGCGGCGTCGCGGCGCGCGCGCCCCTTCGCCGCAAATCCTCGTCCATCGTCTCGAATGGCCTCGGCGCGCAGTTTCGCCGCCAACTGCAACAGCTCATTGAGATGATTGGCCAGACTGCGCCGCATTATATTCGCTGCTTGAAACCAAATGACCAAAACGCCAAGCACGAGTTTGATCGAAAACGCATGGCCGATCAGCTCCGCTACGGCGGCGTCCTCGAAGCTGTGACCATTGCGCGTCTGGGCTACCCCGTCCACTTGGCGCATCACGCGTTTGTCGGGCGGTACGCGCCGCTCGTGCCGTACGCCTCCGCCGCGCCACCCATAAAAAAGAAGCCCCCGCCGCCGTCCGTGGACGCCGTGCTCCAAGCGTTGGTCGATGCCCACGGGCAAACATCGTGGCCCCTGCGCGAGGTCGACGCGACCAAGACGACAATGTCCAAGTGGTTTCGCTACGGACTCGAAAAAGGCAAAACGCTCGTCTTTGTGCGCCAAGCCACGTACGATTTCCTCGAGGCCGCGCGCAACGAGACGCTCCACGCACACGCCGTCCGGCTGCAGGCGTTTTGCAAGATGGCGCTCGCCCGCCATTGGTACATGCGCGTATGTGCCGCCGTGGTGACGCTCCAGCGTCATGTGCGCGGCCACCTCGCGCGCCAAGTGCGGCGGCGGCGCCAGGCCACGTGCACCGTGGCGATGTGGGCGCAAGCCAGACATCGCGGGCGCGTTGCTCGGGCGACAGTCCTTGTGATGCGGCAAAACCGTGCGGCCATGCGCCTGCAAAGCTGCTGGCGGGCGCGTTTGCAGTGTCGGCTGTATGCAATCGTGCGGGAGGCGGTCGTGACGGTGCAGTGTGCGTGGCGATGCCATGTGGCCAAGACACATGTGAAGCAACTGAAGAAAGAAGCGTTGTCGCTCCAACATACGATCGTGGAGCGAAATCAGCTGCGTCAGGCGTTGACACAAACGAAAGCGGAGGCGTCGCTGGCGACTCAAAGAGCCAAACAAGCCGAGGAAGAACTGCGGCGCGTACAGCAGCTTCTCTTGGCCATGCAAAAAGAGCATTCAACGGCAGTGACTCTTGACATGCCGTTGCAAGTTCCCCGAGCGACAGAGGCAGCCCCTGTGATGGCGAACCCAGTCACGACCATCCCTGCAGCGATTGCGGTTGAAGCTCTGGAGGTACCAACGCCGACAGCGACACCTACTCCGACTCAACGCCAAATTCACTTGCCGACTGTATCCCCATCGCCGCCTCTGGCTGACGCGAATGTGATCTCGACTGCTCCTGTAGCAGCGGCCCCGGAAGTGCCGCTGCCAGCTGTCGTTACCACGTCGCTGCCACCAGGAATTGTCGTGGTGGGAACCCCAAGCACAGCCATGACGGACCTTGCTGGACCACCGATTGGTCAGACGACATCACCCGTTTTGGATGTGCACATGACAGTGGCTGCTTACCCGACGCCTATTGTGGAGACGCGACCGTTGGACGCAGAGGAGCGCCAGACGGCCGACGCAACAACCCCTCTGATGTTGACTCTGGTTGAAATGCCAGAGGTTGTGGAACCAACACTGCAGCAAGTGATTCCAGAACATGCGCCCGAGCCAATGGTCGAAGCGACAACTACGTTAGTTGACCAACCGCAAGAGTCTCATGAAGGACCGACTATGGAACAATTCGCGCCGCAGCAAACCGCGATGACTGACTTGAAAGAGGGCCAAGGGCCAGAGTTGTTGGGTTCTTATGTTGAGGCTGCCTCAATCCCTCGGGCCGTGGCCGCTTCAGTGAACGGAAATGAAGAGGTCAAACAGCCACCACCGCTAAGCCACTCGGCGCACCCCATTTCGACTCCATTGTCGACGGACGTTTCCCTTTTGACTCAATTGGCCGCGGCCAGTCCCTCCAAAATGTCCAAAATGCAATCTTTGGGTGTTCCATCTACTGCTGGAGGCCGCGAGACAGTCGACGCGTCCCCACTTCCGGTACTTTTTGTCCGTTTGCGTACCCTTTTTTGATCGCATCTGTTTAGATGCAATCGACCCATCCTGTGACGAGCATGTCGTCATCCGAGCTGGCAGCGATGTCGGTTGTCGACCAAGTTGCGGCCAAGCTGGCTTTAGGCGAAAGCCCCGACGTCCAGGACATGACAGGACGGACGTTGCTGCACTATGCCGTCGAATCGGTTCGTGTGTTCGGTCGTTCGTTCGTTGTTTTGACGTGTTGGCGAAGGGCAACGCGGCACTCGTGGATTTGCTGCTGCAGCACGGCGCCAACGTCTCGATTGCCGACTACATGACGCAGGAAACGGCCATTCATTTGGCAGCCAAGATGGCCAACATGGAACTGTCAGGGTATGCCTCGTGTGCTTGATCGCATGTAATAATTGCATTGAAGCATCTTTTGCCGGCCGGACGTGTTGCCGACTCTGGACTTGAATTTGCCCGACAAGGAAGGCAACACGGTGCTCCATCTCGTCTGCGCCTCGGCGCGACCGAAAGCCGCCTACGTCCTCGAGCTCTACCTCACACTCGGCGCCGACCCAAACGCCCAAAACGTGCTCGGGCGCACGCCGCTGCACATTTGCGCGCTCCTGCGGCGGGACGACGTGCTCACGGAGCGTCTCTTAGCCTATGATGCGGACCCGAACGTATATTCGATCGACAAGAAGACGCCGCTGCACGTGGCCGTCAAGCGAGGTAGGACCGAAGACACGCGTCGCGTGGTTCTGACACTGCGCAGGCCTCGAACACCAAGCCAAACACTTGGTCCGCCACGGTGCCAGCATGACCCTACCCGACGCCAACTACGTGCGCGTCATCGAGAGCGAGATGGCACTGACAGTGCTACGAGCCGAGTTGGGTGACGCGCCACCGCCACCCGTCCGCGTCCCCGACGACGACATTGCCGCGTGCATGCTCTGTCGCTACGGCTTTAACTTTCTCGTCCGGCGGTACCACTGCCGTCGCTGTGGCGCGGTCTGTTGCTCGGACTGCGTCGACCAAAAGACGTGCCGCGCCTGCCGCGACGTCCGCCGTGGCCTCTTGTGATCCCTCTTTGTACCATAGACGCACGCCATCGACTGATTCGTGGCATCATATTTTATAACCAGCCAACGTGTTGATTTTGTAACTGCAAATGGGCGAAACCAATTCTGAAACTGGCACTGGGTGTCCAGCTAAGTGTGTATGTGTCGTCGCGATGCAGTCGATCCTGCACCGCTTGCGCAAGCAAAAGAAGTATGAGAAGAACCTCCCGACGATGAAAAAGGAGCACGTGGCGATGCGGATTCAGGAATTGCACGACCGGCCGCAGCCATCGGGCTTTCGCGCGGACCCGCTCACGTACATCTTCGTCGTCCTTGGCATCGCATGATGACACAATCTGTAGGCACATGGATCATATGGAGCAGTCGCAGGTACTATCTCATCCAACAGGAGTTGTACGAAGTGAACATGGGTAGAGCATTTCCACCTTCTTGGCCACGCGGTTCCACGACATGTACACTTCAGTGTCGTCCCCCGAAGCCGAGCATGACAATGGCGATGACGACGACGACGACGCGGCGGCGCGAGTGTCGGCCATGAGCCTTCGTGCCAAAGACAAACCGTTGGCGCGGGGCAAGTCGATGACGTTGGAGCCTCTGAAGCAACTCCAACTCTCCAGTAAGCAGCTCATCTCGGCCAAACAGCGCGCCCAGAGCTCCGCCGACATTGGGCCGTCGACGATGGCGTTCAAACCACCGTCGCTGCAGGACGTCGCGCCCGTCGAGCGCAAGCTCCCTCCCTTGTACTACCGCCTCCAGCCCGTCTGGACGTCAACGTGGACGTGCACCGCGACGGAGGAGGAGGTACTGGGGCTCCCGACTGCAGAAAATGCCCGCATGGTGTTTGGCATTGACATTTACGAAGCCAAGGTGCGGGAGGCGTCGTGGGGTTGTGAGGTCAGCGTGTATAGGGCATCGTGCGCATGTTTCACACCGAGACGGTCGAATCGCTGTACCAACTGTACACAAAAGAACGGTCTGGTTCTGATTCTGATTCTGATTCTGAGTCGGATGGCGTAGCATCTATGGCCGCGAAGGCCAGATGCGCGACAACATGACCAAGGCGGTCTTTTCGACGCGGACGACCACGCGTGTCATGTCGATCCTCAAACAGATCGACTCGTTTAGCATCTTTCTCGATGCCAAGCCAAAGAAAGACCCAATCGACGAGTCCCCTTTGACGGATGAACCAGATGGCATGTGTGACGTGACGCCTCTGCCGTCATCAGCGACGGACGAGGCGAGGGACAGACCGAGCGACCCTCTGACGACGCCAGCGACGGACACAACCACGTCGCTTCCGCCCAAGACACCGCCGCCCGCGACCGCACGGAGGAAACCGTCGGCGGTCGCCCCACTAGAGCCACCTCCTCCGTCCAAGATCGACTTGATTGAGATCTACCTCCAGCACTGCGCCATCCAACAAGTGCTTCCGTCCAAGCGCGTCATGGCTCAGTTGGACGGCAAGGTCGTCGACATTTCGCACTTCAACATTGGCTCCGACGGCGTCGTCGCGATGGTGCACGCGCTCCAGTGGAACGCTGGCCTCGTGGAAGCAAATCTGACCGACAACTGGAGCCAAGACGACGGCGGGCGCGAACTGGCGCGGCTCGTCCTGCTCTGCCCCCAGCTCACGGCGCTCAACGTGTCCAACAACCACATTGGCACGCGCAGTGCGCTCGTGTTGCTGCAGGCGGCCGTCTCGTCGCGGCTCGTGCGGCTCCATCTACGCGGGAATGACCTCTACGACCGCGTGCACGGCGTCGTGGGGCAGCTGCTCTCGCAGAGCCACACGCTGGTGGAGATAGACCTCGGGGACAACAAGGTGCGCAACAAAACGGGCGCCGCGATCGGCGCGGCGTTGCTGACCAATCAAACGCTCGAGGTACGTCTCGACGCCGCGTGGTCCTTGTGACACACGACGTCTAGTCGCTCGACTTAACGTGGAACACCATGTCGAGCGCCGGCTGCATGGCGATCCTCCAAGCCCTCTCGACCAACGCGACGCTCACGCATTTGAACCTGGGCTGGAACCGCCTCGGCGACGACACGGGCTGCGCCGTGGCCGCGATGCTCTTGCGGAACGAGACGCTCACGTTGCTGAACCTCGCGAGTGCGCAGCTTTCGTGCGTCTCGGTCGGCTTTCTCGCCGACGCGCTCACGTTCAACCGCGGGCTGCGGTCGCTCGTGATGGATCAAAACCCGATCGACGATGCCGGCATTGCGCTGCTGCTCCAGGCGGCGAAGAAGCGCGCGCGGGTCGCAGCGACGCTCGAGATTAGCTTGGACAAAATGATCTACAAGCACCGCGATGCGCACGCGCCACCGCTCCTGCCATTTGATCCGCTGGACCCATCAGGGTACGTCAGCGATGTTGAAGCTAGTTACGGGGTCGTGTAGGTACTACCGATTGCACCTCAAAGAGCCGACGGAACGGACGGTCTTTGAGCTGCTCAAGATTCGGCAAGAGCTCCAGCTCGGCGCGATCCACCACTTGGTCTCAAACAACGTCAAAGTGGACGCGCGGAATCCGCACCGCGTCGCCGCCAACGCGTATGTCCGCTTTGAGTTTGTCGCGGCGGCGCCGCCCGAGCGCTCCGATTTGATTCACTTTCGACTTGACCTCACCGTCGCGCATGACCGCGCCATGGCGCATGCGCTCATCACGCGCGCCAAGTCCGAGCAAGGTAGGTGCGCGTGCGTGACGCTCTTGGATGACGTGGCACCAGGGGAAAACTGGAAACACGAAACGCTCGACGGCGTCCCGTTTCAGTTGGACGAGGAGCGCACGACCGGCCGTGCGTGGCTCGACGCGCACCCGGCTGGCGTGCTCGAGTTGGATTACGTCACGACCAACCTCTTTTGCGAAAGCCACTACAAGTACCCTGGAGTGGTTACGTAAACATGATGGTGACGATCGTTGGTCGTAGGTTGAACTTGGAGGTCAAGACCGACCGCGCGATGGCGTGGAAGCTCCTCGAGCGTGTCCAGCGCAGCCACCGCGTGAAGCGCACGAGCGCAGGCGACGAGTGGCGCAATCTGACGCTGGACAGAGTGCCCATCACGCTCGAAGCATGGGAAGTGGGAACAACTGCCAACGAGGGTGGTGTCGTGTCGTCGTCGTCGTCGTCGAAATGGAAGTGGCGCGTGCCGCTGCAAGGCACGATCGAGTTTGATTTCTACACGCCGCACCCGCACCATGTCGTGGCCCAGCACTATCGCCTCAACCTCGCCCACGAAGATGACCGCATCACTGTACGTCCCGTCATGTGGGTCGTTGGCTGAGAGCGTGACAGGCGCACGAACTCCGCGTGCGCGCGCTCGAATGCGTCGGCGAGTGCTGGTGGAACGAAGAAGTGGACGGGTATCCGTTCAGCATGTCCGAATCGCTCGACCACGAATTCGACTTTCCCCACAAAGGCACGCTCGAGTTTGACTTCATCTTGCTCCGACCGGCGCATTTTATCACGAATATGCTCATGGACGAATGCCGCTTTGACCTGGCCGAGTACGACGGCTACTTGCACGCCGAGTTTCTTCGGCACGTTGCACGGACAGAGTCGCAGCATTACGCGTGGACAGACTCGGTGATCGACGGCCGGCCGTGGCTCAAGACCAACGAGATGCTCCCGCCGACGGTACGCCGTCGTCAGTGTTGGTCCGATCTCGGGGGTTGAAACCAGAGATAGGGCATCTTGACGTTCCATGGCCTCATTTTTCTCGGCAAAGACCCTGCGCCCGACACGATGGTTGTGTTTCTCTCGGATGTAGGCGATCTCGTTTTGTTGCCACTCGAATTTCAATTGCATTCACTATCTAGCAACTCAAGCTCCACGAAGATGATTTCGATCGCCAGAAATACCTCCTCAACATTGCGTGCGGGTACAACCCCACAAAGTCAAATGCGTCCACATAGTATGTAGTGCCCACGACCACACCGACTATGGCTTTCTGAGCGAAGACACGGGGCCAATGTTCTTTACGAGGTGGACGACTCGCATGCGTCTACCGTTGTCCCACATAACCTAGCGCCATGGTGTCATCGTTGCTCCATCACGTCGTCTCGGAGAAGCATCAACTCGAAGCCTTGCAGATCCTCTGGCCCACAACGTTGGACAAGCCCCACCTCGCGGCCGAGTGCATCGCACGCAAGTCGGACGTGCCCGCCCATGCGTTTGGCTTTCTTTCCTTTGCCGACATGGCGTCGGCAGTGCTTGCGCGCTTCCTCACCCATCGCCTCCATCTCGAGACGCCGTCGCAACGACACACCCGTCAACACGCATGATTCCTCCAGCTAGTATATATTACCCGAGGCGTTGCAGGAGGAGGAGTTTGAGTGCCTCGTACCCGCTCGCCTTGGCTGCGTCCGACGGCAGCAGCCCCGCGGCGTCGGCGCAGCTCAGCGGCGCACCGTTTTGCACGAGGTACTCACATGCCAGCGTGTGGCCCCCGGCCGCTGCGAGATGCAGCGCCGTCTGCTTGGTCGCTGCGTCCGCCCGCGCCACATCGACGCCGTGCGCGACGGCCCACACGAGCGCGGCGACGCGCCCCGCCGTGGCGGCCGCGAGAAAGTCGGCAAAGATCGCGTCTTCCTTGAGCGGCGTGTGTTCACTAAAGCCCCGAAACTCGTACTTGGCTTTGATCCACCGCTCCTTGTCGGCGCGCGGGGACGCGGCCGTCGGTTTCGTCCACCCCGGCGCAATCGCGGCTTCCCAGATCCCGTTGGCGACGGCGTTGCCGAGCTGCGTCTCGAGCAGCTCGACGAGCGTCATGTCCCACTTGTCGAGCACGAGCGAGCGCACTTTCGAGACGTGGACGCCGAGGCTCCGGTGGATGCCGCTGCATTCGATGCAGAGAAAGACGCCAACGTTGATCGAGATCCAGTCAGCAGGCGCGTTGCCGCAGTCGGCGCACGCGGGGTTGGCGGCGACGAGGCGGAGGACGGCGTCGGCGTGGCCGGGATGGACGACGGCGCCATGCGACTGCTGGCCCAAGAGTCGCTCCGTGCTTTCCTGGGCCGCGTCGATCCATGACTGCATGTCGGCGTCGCTCGTCGCTTGGAGCACGTGCTTGGTCTGCGTGCTGTCAATCACTTCAAACGTAAACGGGAGCGCCGTGGACGCGCACGGCCGCACTTTCGAGACGAGGAGGTCGCACACGAGCGTCAACTCCATCTCTTTGCGGATCGCGTAGAGCTTGCCGAGGTGGATTTGAAACCACACGCGCTTCCAGCTCTTGGACGGGAAGAGCGAGTTGCGCACAATGAGGTAGCCTTGCTTCTCGGCCCCACTCGCATTATTGTCGAGGCGACTCGACGCCGTCTGCGTCGAAATGACCTCTACGGGCAGCGCCACGTGCGTCGGGTACGCCGAGAGACGCGACTCGAGGAGGTCCCGCTGGGCCGCGTACATGGCATCGTCCCGCGCGAATTGGTCACGCGCCGCTTGGAGCGCCGCCTGCCGCGTCCGCAGGACTGGCTCGATCGCCTGGACGAGGTCATGGCCCGCGTGGTAGTGGCCCAGGTACGAGTAGAGCGTCGAGTTGAACGCCTCGACGAGAACAAACTTTTTCTTGGCGTCGAGTGCGTTGAAGTAGCGGACGCAGTCGAAACGCGCGAGTTCGAATTTGCACCGCGCCGCGGTCGTGGTTTTGTCGACGCTGTCCGTTGACAATGGCCGGTCGGACGCGTCGGCGGCGGCGTCTGGCGCGGCTGAGGACGTGTCCGAGAGCGACGGCGACCGTTGGAAAAGGTTAGACGACGCACCGCCGTTCGTCTTGCCGAGCGACTTGCCCAAAATCGCGTCGTACTCGTCGCCAAACTTGGACACGTCCCGGCGCAAGTCGCCCGCGGCCTTGAGTTCGTCTTCCACGAACGCCTCGAGCGGCTTGAAGAGCAGCGCTTCGATGCTCAGGAGCATGCTTTCGCGGGAACTTTGAATCTGGGCCAGCGTGTCGTGAAAGTCGTTGAGCAGGGTCGAGAGCTCGCCGAGCTCGGCGAAGCATGACGTGAAGAGCGTGCGGCTGTACTTGGCCGAGTAAATCTCGGCGAGCGCGGTCTCTTTGGCACCCATTTGTTTCCCCGCGGCGACGAATTCTTTCGTGCGCGTCATGAGTTCCTTCAGAAAGCCGCGCAGGCCGCTTGTGGATTCCTCCAACCCGTCCAGACTCTTCCGGAACATGGGCGAGTCCGCCACGTAGTCGAGGACAACGTGCTTCCCGATTGTAGACGACACGAGCGTCGCGGGCGAGTCGTCGTCGAAGGATAGCTGTGGGATCGGATCGGCTTTCTCCGACGACGTCGACTGCTGGAAGGACAGGCGGCGCTGTTCAATCACGTCGAGGTTCCCGTACTTGCGCCGGTAGCGGAAGAGTTGACTTTGCAGCGACGCGACTTCGTCCTCCAGTTGGGCCACTCGAGGGCATGTGCATGCATCGTGCGCCGCTGCTGTAGTTGGAAACGGCGGTGCAGAGACCGTCGTCGCCTCCATCCTCGACGATCGCAGAATGCAAGCTTGCGTCCGATTGGCCAATTTCTGCAGTATCTTTTACACCATGAGGCGGTCACGTGAGTCTTATTTCAATCAAGTATAATATTCGACGATTCAATGCTCGAATCGGGATAAAATCGCAATTTATTCATCATTTTAATGATTTTATGCTTCTGAAGCTAGTAAATTTGGATTACTTTTCTCCAAAATTTCAGAATGATACGACCAAACCTCCAGGCCAGAAAAGTCACCCAGAGCAGGACATCTTGCATGTGGTCGCTTTGCAGCAATCGCCTCAAAAAAATGCGATCTCAACCGCCGCCACCGACGCCGCTTGCCCGTCGACTCGCGGTGCAACGCGAACGATTCCTTGACCTCAAACGCAGATCTATCGTCTATGCCAACTCCAGGAGCGAAGACGACGACGGACGGCGACGAGAAGAGCCCGTTCCGCCGCCATGTCATCTTCGCTTGGAACTCCCGATCGAAGTCCAAGCCTTCCTCACGTCTATGGGACTCACATTTGACGCGCTCATGAGTCCCGAGGACTTGAGTCGCGCTGTATCAGCGCTGGCCGTCCGCGCCTATGAAACTGACCGCGTGCTGAACGAGACGGTGCTGGCGCTGTGCCGCGACGACATCGACATCGCGACCGGCAGACGCTCGTAATTCCATGCAGTATATTTTCAACCATATCCATATTTACATCGAGCCCCGGCGCGAGTATTGGTAGGCGCCACCGTGGTAGGCATAGCCTTGCTTCTTAATCAACTCGTCGCTCTCGGGCGGGCCGCGCGAGCCAAAGGGGTACGTGATCGGTGGGATCTTCTTCTCGTCGATTTCGTCGAGCAGCGGCGTGAAGATCTTCCACGCCGCGCGCAATTCGTCGTCGCGGACAAAGGTCGCTTGCTTGCCGCGCAAGACATCGAGCACCAACCGCGTGTACGCGTCGGGCAAGTGCGTGTCGGCGTAGCGCTGCGAGTAGCTCAAATCCAGTTCGCTCGCGACGGCCTTGGTGCTGAGACCCGGCATCTTGACATTGGTCTTCATGTACATGGCTTCGTCGGGCTGAAGGCGAAGCACAAGTTCGTTTTGGGGAATCTTGGAGCCTGGGAACATGTGGCTCGCGCCCGGGGCTGGCTTGAACGTGATGCGCACCTCAGCCTTGCGCTCGTTCAGCGCCTTGCCCGCCTTCATGATGAACGGGACACCGTCCCAGCGCGCGTTTTTGACGTTCATGATGACGGTCGCAAAGGTCGGTGTGACGGAGCCCGCGGGCACGGTCGGGTCTTCTAAGTAACCGACTTCGGATTGCGGGTTGGTCGGGTCCTTGACGTACTGTCCCATGACGGTGTTGCTGAGCGAGATCGGTTCGATGCATTCGAGCACCTTGACCTTTTCGTCGCGCACAAAGTTCGCGTAGCCATCGCCAGACGCGCGCACAGGCGGCTCCATCGCGACCAACGAGAGCACTTGGAGCAAGTGGTTCTGCATCACGTCGCGGATGATCCCGTACGAGTCAAAGTACCCGCCGCGGCCTTGGGTGCCAATGTCTTCCTTGAATGTAATCATGACGCTCGAAATGTAGTTGCGGTTCCACAACGGTTCGAACGTGATGTTGGCAAAGCGCATGAGCATGAGGTTTTGCACCATTTCCTTGCCGAGGTAGTGGTCGATGCGGTAGATCTCGTCTTCCGAGTACAGCGCGCCCATAGCATGCGAGAGATCGTTGAACGACGTGAGGTCGTGGCCAAAGGGCTTTTCAACGATCAAGCGGTTCCACCCTTCGGTCGTGAGCGCTGCCGCCTTGATGGACGTGCCGATGGGGACAAAGACGTTCGGGGGAATGGCAAAGTAGAACAAGCGGTTCTTGATCTTGAATCCAGATTCCTTCAAGTACATTTCCTTGCTCACAGCGCCGACGGATTCCGCGGAATCGTACTCGCCGTAGCGGTACAAGCACTTTTGGAGGAACGCTTCCTTCTTCTCAGTGTCCTTTGTCTTGAGGTAGCCGCCGATGAACGTGCGGAACTCTTCGTCCGTCTTGCGGGAGCGCGCATACCCGCAGATGGTCGTGTGTTCAGGCAAGTACCCGTGCGTGTAGAGCTCAAAGAGGGAAGGATACGTCTGGAGAGTATGATGAGATGGGCATATCGTTGAGGATCGTGCAAGGTCATACCTTCTTCTTCGCCAAGTCACCTGAGGCGCCAATGACAAAGACGACCAAGGATTCCCCCATGTAATGGCAGCCCGTATTGGTTTCGTCGTCGAGGATGTGTTGCGGGACGGACATGGCTGCTGCTGCTTTCGTTCTTTGTGCAAGATCTCAAATCCAAGAATGAAGAATCCAAGACCCAGCAACGACCATGGTACACGTCAGTGTTGCGTTCCTTTGACTTCCACGGATTCCTCAGGTGGGGAAAATACCTCAGGAAATTTCCCACTACATTTTATTGCTTGAAATACAAACACAAAGATAATAAATTAAATAAGCCTTGGTCCAGGAGAGGCACAAGTGTCACCTTTCACTCGCACGCTATTGGTAGAAAATAAGCCAATAAAAACGCTCCAATTCAGCCACCCACGATCTCGAACATGGCACTGCTTCCATGTATTGATGACGCTGGCCACGGACCAGCGATCTTCTGCATGACAGCGCCACAGAACACAAGTCCATACAAGCGATACCCAAGGATAATGCCGTCGGGCTTCGCGCGCCAGTCTTGCCCAGGCTTGCAGAGTCGCTTCTGACGAGTCATCGAGAGGGGAAAGCAGGATGAAGGGGAGCGCGTGGAGCTCTGATTTCGATGACAGCGTTCGTGCATCTGGGCGGACGTGTTGGAAAAGGAAACCGAAGCTCTTCCGGCTGTCGCTGGGGCGGGGAGGAAGGAGGAAGGTCCTTCGGCCAACATCCCACGCAAGTCAATTCGTTTGATTGGTCGAATTCTGCAAACGAGGAGCACCTCAGATACGATTTCTATTTTGTCCAATCAGAAATGAAGTAAGCCCTCATTGGTTCAAGTCGTTGTAGTTGGCGTGCGGTCCAATCAGAACACAGACACGCCAATCGCATCGATCGACGATGGCGAAAGGAAGCACAAAGGGGGGCGGCAATGCCGGTGCGAATAATGCCAAGGAAATGAAGATGTTCCTCAAGAATCGCATGTGGAAGGACCACTGGCAGGTCCTCGTGGGTGTATCGGCAGTCGTCGTTGCGCTCTTTGCGTACTTTTTCCTCCAACACGCCAATTCGGAGCAATCGATTCAATTGATTCACCTGAGCAACAAGGTGGACGTCGACCGCGTCTTCCGATCGGGCGAGCCGTGGATCGTGCTCTGCTCGAAAGAAGATTCGGTGCTTCCCGAAGTCTTTGACAAGGCGTCGAAGCGTCTCTCATCCAAGATCAATGTCGGCGTCGTCGACTGCAATGGCCGCTTGCCGTCGGGCAAGACCGTGTACAATAAATTCCTCATCCGCGACGACATCGTGCCGACAGTGTTTACCGTCGCGAATGGGGAAAAGCCCAAGCAGGTACCCTCTCGTTGCTCTCTCCCGTTCATGTTGACACCAGTTGTAGCTCTTTCTCAATTACTTGCAAAAACCCAAGGCGCTGGCGTCGCAAGCCCTCGTTCAAGTCAAGAAAACACTCCATGAGGTGCAAAACACCAAGCAATTGGAAGACAAGTGTCTTGGCAAGTCTACGTCGTGCGTGCTCATCTACCGCACGGGCAAGAAATTCGACGAGTACCAAAAGACTTGGCTCCAAACCGTCATGGAGCGCCACCGCCTCGTCAAATTTGCGTGGATGGACTCGTCGATCCTCTCGCTCTCGGTTGAATCCCTCTTGAAGAAACCCGCGACGCAGAACCAACACCGCCTCGTCGTCTTCAAGAAAGTCCAGTCGACCGACGGCAACACGACGACACTCGCCAAGTCGTACACGTCCTACTTCGAGCAGTTGGCCGTGGAAGCGTTTTTGGACGAACACGTTGCCGCGAAGGGCGACACTGATTCGTTTCGCCCGTTGACCAAGCCCGTGACCGTGAAGCGCCGGCCCAAACCAACTCCTGCCACAAAGCAGACGGACAGCCAACCGAAGCGCACGGCGGAAGACATTGCCGAGTTGGAACGCCAGCGCCGCGCGCGCATGGACGAAGAAAGCCAGCAATTTTATCCCGAAGAAGTCGACGAGCCTGTCGACGTGGCCGCCGACATTGACGACGAAGACGAAGACGTCGTGATTGACTTGGACGATTTGTAACACAAGATGGCAAAACGTGTGTCTAGTATGAATCTACCGCCCTCGACAGGGGTTTAGGCCGACGGTGACGTGGTGGTGTTGGCCTTTTGGGCCGCCGCGACGCGCGCTTGCGCTTGCATGGCGGCGCGCGACCGTTCCTCGAAGCGCTCGACGCAGCTCTCCATGGACGCATACGCTTCTTCAATGCGGCTTTCGTCGCCGGACGCGAGCGCCGTCGTGAACTTGACCGCGTCGGGCTTGCACAAGATGTTGGCCATACAAAACTGGAGCGCCGTCGCCGCTTGGGCGCACGCGACCTCGTCGGCGCACATTTGGACGTCCGTGAAGCACTTGTTGCAGCTCGTCTTGATCTTCCCAAACGTTTCTTCGACTTCGGCGACCGTGAGCGTCTCCTTGGCGTCCAAATCGTCGCCGATCGACGACGGCGCCGCGGGTTCGGGCAACGTGGGCTTGGCGGTCGAGCCCAAGAACGAGAGGAGGGGAAACTTGATGCGGTCGACGAGCGACCCGATGTCGTCGATGGCGGGGCGCGCGTAGAGCGAGATGGACTTGACGCTCGTGACGTCGTGGAGGCGCGGCACTTGGTCCTCCTTGGACTTTTCTTCGTCAAAGTAGTAATCGATCACGTAGCGGTGCTCGCTGTTGTCGTTGCGGATGACCACCCAGTCGTGGCGATCGAACGGTTTGCCGTAGCTACGCACGATGATGTGAAGATGGGAGGATGTGCATCATGGTGTACCCGAGGAAAGTCTTGAGGCGCGCCAACGGCGTCAAGTCGTCGGGGCGGCCGCAGAAGCGCAGCAACTTGGAGTCGGAGCTAGAAAGGTGAGAGGATGAGAAGCGTGCAGAGACTGGGATGGAGATCATTGGTACCCTGGGTACAAGGTGTTTTCCCACTCAATGACTTGGTGCCACGCGCGCTCGTTCATGTTGTTGTGGATGCTCACAATCGTCTGCACTTGGCCTTCGTGCACGTCTTCGCCCTTGCCCTTGCGGCGCAACGCGTTGAAGAACATTTGCTCGCTCGGGTACGTCCACGTGCCAGTAGTGCCGCCCTTTGGGATCGTCGACTCCACACGCGCAGTCTCCAAGGGGTACTTTTGTCCGTCCTTGGGTTCTTGGTTTGGGTTCGCAGGCATCATGTTGGTCGGGTCGATTTCTTGGCTGTAGACGTTGTACACCTTGGTCTTGTGCTTCACGGGGCAGCCTTCTTCGGCCGGGGCGCTGGCATGCTTGACGGGGCAGCCTTCAGGAGCCGCGGGGGCGCTTGTGTGCTTGACAGGGCAGCCTTCTTGCGCGGCCGCGGGGGGCGTGCTGATCGCAGGGGTCGACGTCGTGTTGCCCATGGTGGCTGGAAAGAAATGATGCGGAGTGATGAAAGCCAGGTGTTTGCAGTTCGCGTGCCAATGTCCGCGACGTCATTGGCTCTGCCCTTCTGCATTTGCATTGGACAAAATGATTCCAACCATGCTACTTGATAGGTCCATGTTAAAAATGTTTTGATTCGCTGGCTGAAAAATCGTCATCTCTGATTGGTTATAGTAAATAGACATATGATTGGCTTAAATGTGGGGCTCCATCCAGGATGGCTCTCTGTGATTGGCCGTGAGTAATCGCGCTGTGATTGGCTCTCGTCCAAAGAATGGTTGGTTTTGCATGCAGCAGGGCTTTCGTGGTCGGGTTTGCTCCCTCATTGTCCGTTTGTCGAACGTAGTCTCAACAACATGAAGCTTAACATCGCCAACCCCCACACGGGGATGCAAAAGGTCATCGAATGCGATGATGAATTGAAGTTGCGCGCCTTCTACGAAAAGCGCATGACCCAAGAAGTCGATGGTGAACACTTGGGCGAAGAATTCAAGGGCTTCGTCTTCAAGATCTCCGGCGGTAACGACAAGCAAGGTTTCCCCATGAAGCAAGGTGTGTTGACCAACGGCCGCGCCCGCCTCCTTTTGAGCAAGGGCAAGTCGTGCTACCGCCCCCGCCGAAAGGGTGAGCGCAAGCGCAAGTCGGTCCGCGGCTGCATTGTCGGCCCCGATCTCTCGGTCCTCAACTTGGTCGTCGTCAAGGCTGGCGAAGGTGAAGTCGCTGGCTTGACCGATGGCCACATCCCCCGCCGCCTCGGCCCCAAGCGTGCTTCCAACATCCGCAAGTTGTTCAACTTGTCCAAGGAAGACGATGTGCGCAAGTATGTCATCCGCCGCAAGTTCGACTCCAAGACTGGCAAGAAGAACGACAAGGCGCCCAAGATCCAACGCTTGGTCACCCCCCGCACCTTGCACCACAAGGCTCAAATCGCCGCCAAGAAGGTGCAACAGCGCGAAAAGGTCAAGCGCGACGCCGCCGAATACTCGCGCCTCTACACTCAGGTACGCTATTTCGACCCAGGCGAACAATTTCTAACGGTCCGCTGTATTTGGGGTTCGCCCCTGCTCCTTATACACCATATTGGGCACTGTAGCGTGTTAAGGAGCAGAAGGAACGTCGTGCCTCGGAAATCGCCAAGCGCCGCAGCAGCCGCAAGGCTTCTGAAGTCAAGGCGGCTGCCGCCAAGAAGTAAATGCGCTGGCGATGATCCACTAGCAAGTTGGTTGGGATATTGGACAAGGTGTGCCAATCAGCTTTTTAAGCTTCTGTTAACAATGGAGACAAACGAAATTTGTTTATTTTGAGTGCATCTTGATCCGCGGTTGCAGTGGCTGTTGCCCGCCTCTGAGATTTCCCTGAGACTGGTTTGAACGTCTCGAGAACTCCTCGCGTAGTATTGGAATACTAAGCAAGAGGTTGTCATTTTGCGGTTGTGGGACGCTTTTCGTTGTCGTCGTCAAGTCTCCAAATTGAGTTCCGAGTGGGGCCACGCGAGGCAAGTGGACTGGGACGATCAATTTCCCAGACTTTGAAGTTGCGTTATCCGGATGGACGCGAGAAGATACCCACGTCCAAAAATTCCCGCCAACTCGAGACCCAATGGACGTTGTGGGTCGCAAGCTCTGCCCTGCGTCAGCATGAACACCGAACGCATATCTTTGCATGATGAGTTTGCACGGGGTGATGGTTGTGACATGGCGCCGCATTCTCTTCCCTCAGGAGCGAGCGAGTCAATGAATCTCTCGACGGCACCAGAAGCGATTGGATGGGAAAATTTGAACCAGCCGTCTTCCCTCCTCGTTGGTTCAAGAAGTGTTTTTTCCCTGGCGGAATTTGGAGTGATATGCATGACAACCTACATGCGCCGGTCGTCGTCTCTGCCCGCGGCGCGCGCATCTTCTCCCATCATGCGGCGAGCTTCCAACGATGCTTCTGCCGCGGCACCCTGCTGGATTCCGTCGGTAAAGACTGTCGGCCAGTGGGACAAAGTATTTCTCCCATCTTTTGCGCGTTTGGATTGGTTGACGAAACAAATGTCGTGGTTCTGCCGGGTTTCTCCCAGCCCATACAAATGCCCAGTGTGTCGGCGACGGCGTCGCATTAAAAATAGAACATCCACATACAAAACGCTTGGCATTTAAATCCCGCGCCTGAAAAAGAGGTATAGGTTATGGGAGACAGCAGGCTTCCAGTCGTAACACGCAATGAGTAGCAAGAATTTGTATTTGCCCGCAGTCTGCACGGGCGACGACGTATCAAGAGAGTCGACGACGTTGATGCCGCAGCAGCCAACGCCTATGCACCCGCTCCTGTATGAAAAGTACCAACAGCAGGGTCCTGTTGCCCCCAACGAACTCGTGAACGCCGGGTCAAGCCACGATGTGATCGTCGTCACCTGCAAAGGCGGCGCGCGACTCATCGTCTCGAAGAAGGAACTCACCGCGCTCAAGCTCTTCCTCCCAAAGTACGAAGACATCGACATGCACCGCTTGGTGAACACGTTGCCACTCCTCTTGCAAGAAATGGACGCATCCTGCAAAGCGACCGTCAACCCGTTGAATGGCGCGTCGTCGTTATCCGGGAGCTCGACGCCCGCCAAGGCGCAGTCGATCCCGATTCCGTCGCAAGTCAAGGTGAACAAACTCATCCGCAACCAAAGTGGCTCGTCTCTCTTTGCCGACATGGTAGACGTCCCATTCTCCCGCCTGTCTACTTGCATCCTCATCATCGTTCTCTCCAGGCCAAGGAACACGAAGCCAAGATCGAGGAATTGGAGGCGCAACTCTCAAGCGAAAAAATGAACGTCGAGCGGTATGCAAATATTCCCCCAACGGTATCCCAATTATGTCTGTAGATTGGAGTTGGAAAATTTGACGCTCAAGGAAGCGCTTCTCCAAAAGGACCGCGCGGAGCAGGACGCCGACGTGCGCGCCAAGGAAGAAGCCGCCAAGTTCCAAGCGCTCCAAGCCGAGATGGCCGACACGAAGACCAAGATGAACGCGCTCATGATCACCATCACGGCCAAGAACGAGCAAATCACGGCGCACGCGGCGACCATCGCGTCGCAGCATGCGCAGATTGAGTCGTTCAAGGCCGACTTGGCGCAATTCTCGCAAGACGGTCAAGGCAAGGACGCGCACATTGCGACGTTGGTCGCGTCTGTGCACGCCAAGGAAGAGGCGCTCGCGGCCACGGAAGCGATCGTCGCGGCGCGGGATGCCTCCGTGGCGGCGTTGGACGCGCAAGTGGCGGCGGCGCACGACCAAGCCGCGTCGTTGGCCCAAAAGTCGGTCGCGCTGGCCGGGGAACTCCAGTCGCTCAAGTCGCACGTGGAAATGGAGGCGCTGCAGACCGAGGCAGTGCTCAAGGCCACGATGGGCGAGCTCCAGGAACAAGTCGCGGCGCGCGAGGCCGTCTTCTTTAGCCAACTCGACCGCGAAATCGTCGAACGCAAGCGCATGACGGAAAAGTACCACGAAGTGTCGGGCAAGATCCGCGTCTTTTGCCGCGTGCGGCCGCTCAAAGACGTCACGACCGACGAGAGCGCGTTCATGTTTCCCAAGGCCAACACGCTGCTCGTGGCGGCCAAGCGCCAGGAGTTTGTGTTTGACCAAGTGTATGGCCCCGAGAGCCGCCAAGAAGACGTGTACGAACACATTGACCCGCTGATCGGATCGGTCATGGACGGCTACAACGCGTGTGTGATGGCGTACGGCCAAACGGGCGCCGGCAAGACGTACTCGATGGTCGGTGACGACGCCGCGCCTGGGATCATCCCACGCGCGCTCCAGCAGCTCTTCTCGATGAGTGACGCGCGTGCTGTCATGTACGAGGACTCGATCTCGATCAGCATGCAAGAAATCTACAACGACCAACCCCGGGACCTGCTCTCCAAGGACATTTTGACCCCCAAGGACGTGATGGAGTCGCGCGCCGTGGGGTCGTGGGCCCAGGTCCAAGACGTGCTGGCCGAGGGCTACTCGAACCGGTCGGTCGCGGCCACGAAAATGAACTTTGAGAGTTCTCGCTCCCACGCAATCGTGTTTGTCTACGTCACGAGCGCCAACCGGCAGTCGCTCGAGCGCAAGAGCTCGACGCTCTGCCTCGTCGATTTGGCCGGCTCGGAGCGCCTCTCGCGCACCCAAGTCACGGGCGACCGGTTGAAAGAGGCGCAGCACATCAACAAGTCGCTCTCGACGCTCGGCGACGTCGTCCACGCGCTCCAGCACAAGGCCAAGCACGTGCCGTACCGCAACTCAAAGCTCACGTTCACGCTGCGGGACATGCTCTCGGGCGGCGCCAAGGCGCTGCTCGTGCTCCAAGTGAGCCCTGACGTCGCGGACGAAGGCGAGAGCGTGTGTTCGCTCCAGTTTGGCGCGCGCGTGAGCCAAGTCGAGCTCGGCGCGGTCAAGCACCGCAGCGTCGAGTCGGGCGAGCTGCTCACGCTCAAAGACGACCTGGCCAAGCAGCGCGCCGACCACGACGCGATCATCGCCAAGTTGCAGCGCGAAATCGACGGCATGCGGGAAGAGCTGGCCAACAGCAACCAGAGCCAGGCCGGCGCGAGCACAGACGACGACGAATCGGCGGCCGACGACGAGTGGAAGAAATTGAACCAAGAATCGCCCGAGTCGACGACACCCGCGACGTCGACTGTCGTCAAAAAGAAAGTTTTGACCAAGCGCGTGTCAACCACGGCCCTCCCGGCGTCGCGCCTCTCGCTGGGCCGGACCGCCTCTGGCGCACCGCCCGCCGCGCCGCCGAAACCCGTCCGTCAAACGTCGCTCGACCGACGCATGAGCTTGCCCGTGAAGGCCCAAGCGAGCGACATCCGGCCGTCGCCGTCGGTCGCGTCCCCCGCCGCCACGCGCACGACGCGCACGGCGTCCTCTGGCTCGGCGTCCTCGACGACGTCGTCGGCCACGTCGCGCGTGAGTCGGCACTCGCTCGGTGTCGCGGAAGGTTCGGCCTTGCGAGAAAAGACCACCGCCGCCCGCGCCAAGGTGTCGACACGCACGGCCGCCGCCGCGGCGTCGACGAGTCCGCCTTCCCGCAAATGGGTCTAACAACCCACACACGCACTTGAGGAGATTTGATTTTTAATTTGCAGTTAAGCCATGTATATCATTGAAGCATGGCAAGAGGGGCCGTGTCGCAGCGTCCGTCGTCGTCGTCGGGGGGCGAGGCGAGAGGGGCGGGTGGCTGCTTTCGACGAGTCTACGAACCAACGATCACGCGACGACGACCACGCACAACGTATGTACTTGTGACGCGCAATCGTGACTTGGTCGCGCGGCGACGGCAGCAGCGACGCCACGACGGGGCTCCGCGCTTCGAGCGACTGCCGCATCGAGACGGCGGCGGGGCGCGGACTCCGGGGGCTGTGAATGTTGTGGGGCGGCTCGGGCGACGTGGGGGGGTTGAGGGGCAGATCGAGGAGATGGCTGAGGCGCGCGGCGGCGCGGCGTTCGTTCCGTCCGTCGTATTCGTGTTCTACGACAACAAACTTGCGGCCTCGACGGCATGGGGCGGGCGTCCATACCGAGCTGTGCGCGGGCGCGGCGATCGTCGGCGTGTTGGTGGACGATGCGACTCCGAATCGCCTGCGCGACTTGGATGTTATGGTCCACGCGCGCTTTCGTCGCGTCGACGCGCGTGACGATCGCGCCGAGCGTGACGTTCTGCCCGTAGCTCCCATAGACGGTCGTGGTGCCGCCCGTGCGGAACTTGGGATCCGCCGTGTCGCCCGCGGACGACGCAACGGGTTGGCCAAAGCGCGTCGCCGTCGACTTGGGTGGGGTGGGTTGGGGCGACGGTGGCGCCGGATGGAGGTAGCTAGATGAGGCTGACGCGGGTGTGTCATCACATGTGTGCACCTGCGAGCGTTCGCGTTGAAGACTTGGCCTCGAAAGGCATAGCCTAGGACACCGTCGATGGTCGTGGATTTGGTCGAGTGACGCACCGAGCTCTTCTTCGAGCGGCTGCCAAAGATCGGGTGTGTGGTTGGTCTTGACGACCGCGCAGACAAAGTAGTAGACCGCTTCGAAGAACGCACGGTCTTCTTCGTGGCGCTCAAAGTTGCTGCAGTGAAGCACGAGCCGCGAGTAGCTCTTGGCCAAGTTGGCGCCACTCTCGGCATGGCACGTGGCAGCTTTTTGGAACGCGCCGCCGCCGTCCGTCATGAGGAGGGACGCGGCCATTATGGTTGTCATCCCGGTGGAGGATGTTGTCTGTGGGGAAGTTGGGTCGGTGGGTGGCGTCGACGGCGGATGCGTCACACTTCGTTCGAGTTGGCGGAGCGAGAGAAACGTATCGGCGTGGTGCATGCAGGCTTTGACAAAGGCGACCATCATGTCTGGTACACAAATGGGCAGGACAACGACAGCGACCGTGTACCTTCCGAGTAAAAGGCAGTAAACTTGAACGGGATCTTGATCATGCCGTGCATGCGTTGGCGGTCCATCTCGACGTAAACGTCCTCTACAGGCACCTCAAGCCGGTCATCCTCGTGTCCACGTACCCATGAGTTGCTTCACATCGGTCGTGCCCTTGCCTCCCTTGCGCAGGCCCCTGTTGCTCGCATGAGATGATGCCACGTCAGATTGGTGTACATGATAGACGCTTTCAGCGACTTGTTGGCAGTCGTCACTCGGATCGAGCCCTGCCTCGAGAACGTAAACGACGTGTTGCGGTCCTTCCGCATGCCGCCGCCCGCGCTGCTCAAGTCGCCTTTGCTCTCCGTCTGGTGCATGCCGCGGGTTGATCCAAGGCGTTGCAGGCGATGGTGGACGCTGCTCATGGAACCCGAGAGTGCGTCGTCGCGTGCTGAGGCCCACGACCAACTATAAATAGAGCACCACGAAAACGTTGTTCATTATCGTCCTTAGATGCGCCACTCGGCGCCTTCCCGCGCCTCGTCTTCCTCCGTAATGAACGGCAAGTGGATCGACTTGATCATGACTTCGCCGCAAAAGATGCATTCGGCCGCGACGATCTCGTCCAATTTCTGTTGGACCATCTCGCGCTCGTTCGTGTTGCCTGCCTTCATCGCGGCCATGGCTTCCGTCGTCTTGTCGGCGTTGCTGCTGTTCGCAGCCGTCAGCGCGTTCCACGCGCGCTGGTACGCGCTCGGTTCGTTGCCCGCGTCGACCGAGAGCTCTTGCAGCTTCTGGATGAGCTGCTTGACTGTTTGGCGCTGGAACGAGTTCAAGTGTTTTTGCATCTCCTGGCGGAGCGCCGACGCATGAAAAGCGTGACCGCAGGGAAATAGGTAAAATTCCTTCCCGAGGATGTTTTCCCCTGTGAGGTCGCAGCGCTGGTTGCCGCTGACAAAGGCCGATCGCTTCCGCAGCTTTTGCATGTCGTCGCGGATAAGCTCTGCCGAGTCCGTGTATTCGCGCATCTCGCTCTTCAGTTGCTCGATGCGGTCGTTGTACGCCTGAAGCGACTCGCAGATTTCCTTCTTGAAGTCGTTGATCACGACAAAGTCTGGAAAGAAGGGCAAAATGTCTTCGATCAAGAGCAGCTCGCTCTCCTTCAGGATCGTCATGGCTTCTTTGATGTCGCCCCCGGCGTCGATCGTGTGCTTGGCGATGAGTGTCCACAGCGTCTTCTTCACGTCCGCGTCCTCGGGCATGTTGGCCATCTCCTTGGCGATCTTCACGTCCACTTGCAGCGCCTTCTCGACCGCTTCTTGGTACAGACCCATGGATGAGTAAATGTAAATGCACGCGCGGTTTTTTTCGTGCTGGTTGCACAGACGCAACGCAAACGCCGGGTCAAAGAGCGGCGGCGCGGCGTCCGGCCGACGGCGCAAAAACTTGATCAGGAGGCGCTCGTCGGGGTGCTTGGCCAGCAAAAACACAATGTAATTGTGGATCGTTTCGTCGCGGTTGCCTTGTTCGAGCGCGAATTTCAAAAAGTTGATCGCGAGCTCCAAAATGCTGCGCGCGTTGCCGTCCTTTTGATGCACGTGGCGCACGATGGACGGAATGAGGCGCGTGGGGTCGAGCGTCTCGGCGGCCTTCCACGCCTCAAACACTTCCTTGGGCTTGGCTACGATCAACTCGGGCGAGTACTTGTAGTACAATTCTTCGACTTTTTGTGTCGGCGCGCCACGGAGTAGCTCGATCGCGGCGCCATATTCGCCGCGGTGGATGTGGTACGTCACGACCTTCTCGTAGTCCTCGATGAGACCGGCAAAGAAGACGAGTTCGTCGGTCCGGCCATGGGACGCAATCAAGTTGAACGTTGTCGCGGGGTCGAGATGGCGCTTGTGGTCTTGCAAAAACTGTTTGAATTCAAAGAGGAGGTTAGCATGCAAGTCGATCGTCCGCTCCACGTCGTGCTCGCCCCCCATCGTGAGGTCGTTAAACTTGTCGAGAAACAATTCGACGAGCCACGTGCAGAGGACCGTCGCTTGCGTCTTGTCGTCCACAGACGTGAGCTCGAGCTTCTGCAACAAAAACGTGTGCAGCGCGTTCGTAGCTTTGGCCTCCATGAAGCGCAGCGCGACTTCTTCAAACGACCGACTGCTCTTGGCGTACAACTTGGCCGCGACGTCGTATTCCTCGCGCTCGAAATGCGCGTCGGCTTGCGCGGTCCACACCTTTTGACGCGTGGCCATGTCGCGACACGCTGCCACGGCGCGGTCAAAGTCGCGCTGGACATCCTGCGAGCTCTTCTGGAGCACGTGGTGAAGCGCCTTGTTGAGGTACATGGACCAGATGTGGCGGTCTTCGTCCAAGCACAAGATTTCCAAGATCCGGCGCTCCGAGATGATCCAAAACGTGTTGAACGTCGCGTCGTACGCGAGGCCATTGACTGTGCCGACCCGCGGGTCGAATTGCTCCTCGAGGACGATCGAGCCGTCGAGGCGGCAGAGGACTTGGACGAATTTGGAAAAGAGGAGCACGACGTGATACTCGGTCATCGCGATTGAGAGCGGCAGGTTCGGGCTCTTCTCGCCTTGGTTCACGGGGAAGCTCATAATGTCGCAATTGGTCCAAATGTTGTCGATCGAACTGCGCGCCGAGATGGCAAATTCGCCGTGGAACACTCCTTGGGCCGTGAGCACCCCAAAACACTTGGCGCGCTCGCGCTCGTGCTTGGCGAAGACCGAGAGCTGCGCGGACGTAATGTCGCCTTGGATTTCCTGGAAGCGAAGCGAATCGCTCGACTGGTACTGCGCAAAGAGCGCGCCAAACGATGGACCGCCGAGGAACTGGTACATGCGTGTGGGGCGCTGAATCGCCCCCGACGTCGTCATCATCACGTAGATCTTCTGCGCGTCCACGTGCTCAAATTCGAGACCGGCGATCGCGCCCTGCTTGTTGATCGCGTAGACACAGTTCATTTTCTTCTCCTTCCCGTCGAATTCAGCCTCAAAGATCGCCCCGGCGTCCGTCCCGATCAAGATCGCTTCCGAGTTCGCAGGCGATCCGTGCTGTCGGTCCCACGCGACGCACGTGATGCGGCCTTGCACCTTGGAGATCTTGCGCGGGCGGTTCGTGCTCGTGTGGAGGTAGTAATTGCTGCCGTTCTCCAAACTGAAGAGCATGTGGCCCCCGCTTGGGTCGAGATAGATCGAGACGATTGAAGCCTTGGGCTCAACGATGATTTCTTCGATCCCTTGGGGCGTCGCGTCCGTCGATTCCACCGTGCAGCGCAAGACGTTCCCTTCCGCCGACCCCATCGCCACGACGCCATTGCCGACGCTCATGCAACGGGGCGTAAAGTTCTTTCGGCGACTCACCTTGAAACCATGCTCACGAAGCTCAAACATGGGCTTTTGGTTGGCCAATTTACCACCCACGGCCGCGCGCGGCGCCGCCGCCTTTCCCGCTTGCGGTTTGATCGGCTCGTCGTCGTCCGAGGTCACATTTGCGTAGGGATTGCTGCTTGCCACGACGTTCATGTAGGGAGACTGGTACTCCCCCCGAGGGGCCGGGGCAGGCACGCGGGGGTTGTGCTCTCGTTCATGTTGCTCCTCGTGCCAATCGGCAAACAGATCCGAAGACATCGTCGTGCGAGAAATGACGGCAGTAGACAACGATTCACACTATTTGAAAGCGGTATTTTGGAGAAAGCGCCGTTCCCATGTCAAAAAAAGGGTGAAAAGACCCCAATGGGTTCTTCCGTAGGGTATTTTATCCGTAGGGTATTTTACAAGTGAAGAGGGACATAACGACTGACATAAGGGAATTTTTGGCTGTACATTAAATTCGTACAACAATGTACGTTGTCCATGTACAGTTGTACGCTGTCGTGCCCACCAAACATGATTTCAATCGTGGACCTGATGAGGCGACATGCAATGACCGCGTCGACCCGCGGCGCAACGTTCGGACTCGGACGACGCTCCATCTCCGTCTTACATCTCAACGCAAGTATTTCGGAAGATTCAGTGACGTCCGTGGTGTCCATGGGTCTTCTCGCATGTCTGCACATGCAGACGCTCCGCGTGAACGCCGCGCGTTCCAAAGGCATCGTCGTCAACAGCAGCGAGCGTCCAACGGGCCACTTCCGCGCGATTGAGCGTGATCTCTGGGCACCCACGTTGCCCAAGTTTGACAAAGTGACGATGGCAAGCAGCTACCGGTTGTTGCAGGGCGAGGGTCGACCCGAAGACAGTGTTCGTGTCGCACCGATCCGCGCCATGGCCCAAGAGCTATTGGAAGCCGACTGCGTCGTGATCTCGACGCCCGTGTGGAACCACAGGTATGCATGCGTTTGTCGTCTCATTCTCACGTGACGTCGCAGTGTCCCGTACGTCGTCAAGCAGTACATGGACTGCGTCGTCCAGCCCGAGCTCACATTCTCCAAGGCGACGCAGGAACCGTTCGTCCAAGGCAAGTCGTTTGTGCTCGTGACGTCCGCGGGCGGCGAAATCCGCGAGGAAGATACAACGTTTGCACTCGTCAAGTCGGTGTTCTCGAGCATCGGGTTCAACCATGGGCATGTGATTACGCTCCAGGGCTTGAAGGACCCTGTGAAGCGCGAGGCGCAGACGGACGCGGCGCTCTTCGAGGCCGAGCGCATTGCGCAGCACATTGTCGAATACAATAAAAAGTAAAAGATGCGCATCAATTGGATTAGGTCGCCGTCGGTGGTTTGTGCAACGCGACGACGTTGCCGGCGGCAAAGAGCGGTCCATGGTGGTGATTCTTGACAAAGAGGATCATAATGCCGACGTTGATACAAAAGAAGACGAGGCCGGCAACCCAGATCTACACGAGAGAGATAAACGATTTGAGTGTGCAAGTCGACCACACCTGGAAAAACGTGTTTTGACCAAAGAGCTCGAGTCCCGCGGCCCAGTAAAGCCAATGCAACTAAGAAGAGCCTTAACGCGATCGACAAGATGGGGATACCTCGCCACCAAACCAAGCGCCAATGACCAAGAGGCCTTGCCACCCACTGAGCTCACTGGTCGGGAGGACCAAGGGCAAAAAGACGGAATACCACAAAAAGTACTGCATGCGATGGGCAGTGAGCAAGAGTGAATGGAGAAACAATTGTACCTGGGCCGTGCAGACTTTGTTGAACACGACAAACGTGATGGTCAAGAGAAATTGCGCAAAGATGAGATCCTTGCCACTGCGCAGGGAGATGTTGAAGAGTGTAAGGAATTGAGGGAGGAAGGCGACGAGGCCCATGATCAAGCCACTGCTTGTACCATAACTAGAACAGCAAACACGTAAGGACAGTAAGGACAGGCAATGCCAAGGCAAAAAGGGCGGTGATGTATGGTACCGGAGGTAGAGGTCGTAGAAATACATGGAAAAATTGTGGCGGTTGTCCGTGCGGGCGAAATGATACAAGTATGCTTCAAAGAGAAACGTGTAGCCATACCTAGGTAGGGTTGAGTGGATATGCATCCGAAGGGAGACTTACACGACGTAAAAGCCAGCAGTCAAGAGCAAAAAGAAGCTTCCACTGATCAGCCCAAAGGCCAAGCGATTGCCGTTGAGCCAATGGAGACATTTGGCCACGATACCCGCAGACTTCTTGAGAGGTTTGATGGAAGCATCGTAGTCTTCGTCCAAGAACTAAGTGACATGAACAACGAGGTGTAGACACGGACGTACGACGAGGAACGAGAGGGCGTAGACAATGGGGTAGATTTTGAAATGGACGGCCAATCCATAGCTACGAGGAAGATGAACACACGACGACGAGAGAGAAACGTACAAGAGAGCAGAAATGACGAGCTGTTTCTTCATCAAAAAGTAGATGGTCAAGAGGCACAAGAGGACGACGATCGTGTCCGCGTTCCCGCGCGTGGAAATGTTGACGGAGAAGGGATGGTAGAGCCACCACATGGTGTAGTTGATGGCCGCTAGCGAAACAATGAGCATGGACGTACTCGGACACGCAAATACATACATGCTTCCGGGAGAGATCGCAATTTCAAAATCGCATACAACAAGTAGCCGACCAAGATGTCACTTGCCACGAAGAGCAACTTCCCAAAAGCTTCGTGGACGTACACGTTGGGGAGAAGCATGAACGCTCTAGAGGAGAGAGGTATGAGGACACGATGATGCGTCGATCCTTGCTGCGACATACAAGACAGGGGTGTAGCGATACGTCGTCCGATCAAACGGCGAGTTTCCTTGCGTGATTTCGCGGGATGCATCAGTGTACACGTCATAATCCACGTCCGTGTACTTGACAGTCATGGTCCTGTCTTGGTACTCGGCCCATAGCACGAAAGCAATGCGGACCACAAGTCCAATCGCAAAGATGCCCGCCGTCCGCGCCTCCATCTTCGTCGGTGCAAGTATCAATTTGGGGCCGAGGTTATCCGGTATAGAGTCCGGATAAAGTAGATCAATACGACCTTTTGATTGGCCATAAAAACAAAAACTTAACTCGTCATTGGTGGAAAATTTGCAAGAAAACAAAATATTATTGGTTAAAATGACGATATGAACTTCCGCCGTCTGATTGGTCGATTGTGTCCACGGCGAGCCAGCCAATGGAAGTATAAATACCCGGTCGCAACCAACCAAAGAGTTCAAGATCGCACCACGATGGCGAAAGTGTCCAAGAAGCTTGAGAAGCCGCCGGGCCCTCCGTCCAAGAAGAAGTCCGCTGCCGCCGGCGCCAAGTCCAAGACCAAAGGCAAGACCGTCATCAAGCAGAAGCGCCAAAAGGCCAGTGTCGCCCGCGCTGTGAAGAACAAGGAAGCCAAGTTGGTCGAAAACACCAAGCAACTGCTTGTCTTGCGCGGTAACAAGACCAATGAAGACGTGAACCAGCTCCTGCGCGACCTCAAGATGATCAAGGCTCCCGATGCCAAGGTCCTCTCAAAGAAGAACGAGTTGCATCCGTTCGACGACCCGAACAGCATTGAATTCCTCACGCAAAAGAACGACACGAGCTTGTTTGTGCTCGGTTCGAGCACCAAGAAGCGCCCGAACAACATGATCTTTGGCCGCACGTTCGATGGCCACATCATGGACATGCTCGAGATGGGCTTTGAAAACTTCAAGTCGATCGACGAGTTCAAGTGCAAGAGCAAGATGGCGCCCGGCTCCAAGCCATGCTTCCTCTTCTCGGGCGAAGAGTGGGAAGCCCACGAACAATACCAAAAGCTCAAGAACATCCTCGTCGACATGTTTCGCGGCACGATCGTGGAAGCGATCAACTTGAAGGGTCTCGACCACGTCATCGTCTGCTCGGCTGTCAACAGCCGCGTGCTCTTCCGCCACTACTCGATTGCGTTCCACTTGACGACCGACACAGTACGTCGATGGGTTTCTTGTGTTCAAATGATCTGACTGACTGTGTAGCATCCCCGTGTCGAATTGGACGAAATGGGGCCTCGCTTTGACCTGAGCTTCCGCCGACACAAGTTTGGCTCGGCCGACATGTTGAAGGCCGCGTGCAAGAAGCCCAAGGAGCTCGCGCCCAAGAAGCTCAAGAACGTCACGCGCGACGCGCTCACGGGCGACAAGATTGGCCGCATCCATCTCGACAAACAAGATATTTACAGCATGAACATCCGCCGCGTCAAGGCCCTCCGCAAGTCCCCCGGCGACATCAAGAAGGCCGCCGACGAATAAACATCCCCACTAATTCTAACCCTCGCTTTAATATCTCGGTCAGACGCTCCCATCTTCCTTTGCGGGACCTTTTGCATATGCAAAAGGCGTCGACAACATACCTAGTCACAGATTCGTCCTCTACAATTGTAAGCAATCAACCTATCTATGTAGCCTCAAGTTGTCCATTTCACAAAGGTGGACCCAACTACCCCGAACACGTCCACGCAGCGCCTATTTCATATTCGATCATGATCAACTTGAGACTAACATTCGCCGGACTTTTTGCATTCGCGGATTGGGTATCCGCCAAGCTTCTGAACGCCGACACACCATGTTATCCGTGTCTTTAGTCGCCAAGTGTGAGTGTTTGACGCCAACTCGTCGCCTGGCTCCATGTGCAGACGCCCCACGACGGCAATATACGTTATGTGTGTTGTGAATTTTTTCCTAACCCATATCTCGGACACGTCGAGTCGTCCAATAAATTTCCTAATTCTTCTTCTTCAAGCCCGAGACAATGTCGTCGATGCGGAGCAGCATGCAGGCCGCTTCGACCGCCGTCTTGATGGTCTGCGTCTTCACTTGGTAGGGCTCCCACACGGCGAGCTCTTCTGTCGAGACGACGACGCCCTTGACGCCGTCAACGGCAAAACCGCCGTTGGACGCGGCCACCTTGGCGCGCAGGGCCGTCATGACACGGACCACGTCAGCGCCGCAGTTCTGCAGCAGCGTGCGCGGGATCACTTCCAACGCATCGGCCACAGCCTTGAACGGCCACTGCTCGACGCCTACGACTTCGTGCGCCCGTTGGCGGAGTTCGTGGGCAAGGCGCATCTCCGTGGCGCCGCCGCCAGGGAGGAGGAGCGGCTCAAAGACGACGTTGCGCGCGACTTGAAGCGCGTCTTGGAGGTTGCGTTCAACTTCGTTGAGCACGTCCTTGGAGCCGCCGCGGAGGAGGATCGTGCACGCGCCGGGGTCCTTGCACTCTTCAAAGAACGCGAAGTACTCGTCGGCGATCTTGCGCACTTCAAAGACGCCGCACTTGGTCCCAATGTCCGAGTCTTGGATTTCGTCGGCGCGCGAGACGACCGTGGCGCCGGTCGCGCGGGCCACGCGGTTCTGGTCGGTCTTGCGCAGGCGGCGGAAGCACGTGATGTTGGCCTTGACAAAGTAATGCTGGGCCAAGTCCGAGACACCCTTCTCCGTGATGACAATGTCGGGCTTCATCGCGACAATCTGCGCGCAGAGGTTTTCAATGTACTCTTCTTCGAGGCGAAGGAGCGTGTTCCAGTCTTGCTCGTTCGTGAGCTCGACGTTTGTCTGCGATTCGCCCTTCTTGTATTCGAGCGGGCAATCCAAGAGGAGGACGCGGGGGTTTTCGATGCGGCGACGCATCTTGGAGTGGGTCACCTAAGGAAGAAAGGTTAGAGCCGTCGATCGAGGAGGGGGCGACGACGACGTACATCCTTGTTGAACATGACACCCGACAAGACGCGGGATTCTTCCAATTCGCCGCCGGGGATCTTTTCGACCTTGGCATAACGCTTCACGTCAACTTCCTTCTTGCCCGTCACGGGGTTCGTGCGCATGACAGTCAAGACAGCTTCCAACGCCAAGTCGCTCACAATGTTGCCGACGCGGGGCGAGTACTTGGTGCCGACGCTCGACATGATCAAGTTGCGCATCGAAGGCTTGTCGTTGATGTCAATCTTCTTGGCCATGCGCTGCGCCGTTTCCAAGCACACTTGCAGCGCTTGATGGTAGCCACGGATGATCACGGTCGGGTGGACTTGGCGCGACAAGAAGGGTTCGGCCACGACCAACATTTCACCAGCTACAAAGAGATAAGATTGAGGGAAGGGGCACATGAAACGTACCCAAGATGATGACCGACGTGGTACCGTCGCCGACTTCTTCGTCTTGGGCGCGGCTGAGTTCGATCATGCTCTTGGCGGCAGGGTGCGACACATCGACTTCACGGAGAATGGCATTGCCATCGCTAGTCATCACAATGCCCCCCATGGGGTCCAAAAGCATCTTCAACATGCTGCGGGGACCCAAGGTGGTGCGCACGATTTCCGAGACGGCCTGCATGTTCCCAACGTGAGGTTTGGGACGAGTGGACGGAGAGGGACGCTACCTTGGCAGCTTGGATGTTGCCGAGTTGGGCAGTGCGACCAGTCTCACGCTGGGTGTTGGTGTCTACATCATCATATGAGTCCTCTTACGTAGCAGCGCGACTCGGGTAGACGTACTCAGGACCATGACGGGAGCTTGCATCATCTTGGCTTCACTGCAGGTCGAAAGAAATGGCACTCGGTTGTATCCACATATTATTATTCCGAACGCCCAAATTATGGCTCCCGATTTGAAAAATGCCGTCGATGAATATATTGAAACAAAGCTATTTCAGTCCCCTTCGAATATTAATATTCTGTCACTTCTATTCCGATTAAAATAAAGCAGTGGTCTGTTGAGTGGGTGGAAATATGGAAAGAGCGAAAGGACCGAGTTCGCCGCCGCGGCTGCCTCCCTTCCTCGATGGGATGCTAAGCCTTCCCGAAGGACAAAAGAGACGAATCCAGAAGATATCGTTCTACTTCGATTATACTTATTCTATTTGGATGTCCCCGCCGACTTTCCCAACAGCGCTCCACAATTCGTCTTCCTCGGTCGAGTCGACAAAGTCTTCGCTTGCCGTGCGCTGGTACCGGCGGCGCTTCTTCTCGCGCTCGTCGTCGTCTTCGTCTTCCGACGTTCGTTCGCTAGCCGACTCGGACGAGAGCGCGAACCGCACGTGGTTCACGGCGCTCTCCTTCTCGCGTTGACAAAGGCCGTGGTGGTACACGAGCAGCTCGGGCGCGTCAAACGCCTTGTCGCACTCGACGCACGTCCACAGGACCGTGTCCTTGATCCGCGAGGCAAACATCTTGTACGCTTCGCACATGCGGTGGACGGAATGGCCCGCGCCGAGCCACGCTGTGCCGTCGATGCCATCTTGGCGCCCGCAATAACACGGCGGCGTCGGCGTCGTTGACACCACTGTTGACTTCGTTTTCCCGAGCTTGGCTTTGCAGTGCGTCGAGTGTTGGGCCAGTGCTTCGTCAGAGGCAAACCCGCGCGGGCAGTGTGTGCATGTGATCGTGTCCTTCTTGGCACCTGCCTTGGTGCCATCGCAGGTGCTGCTGTGGTTGAAGAACGCTTGGTCCGACTTGAAGTGCCGCGTGCAGACGGGGCACGTGTACAACTCGTCCACGGTGACGTCAAGGACGCGCGCGAGTTTCGTGGGGTCAAAGGACGGACGGACGCGGCGGATGCGGCGGCAGAGGTCGTCGTGGATCCAGAGGAGAACCCAGGCGTCGAGGGCCGCGTACGCGAGCTGGCCGGGAGCAAGGGGGCGGCGATTCCAGTTGGACTTTTGGTGTGTCTTGACGAGTTTTTCGCGGAGCGAGTAGAAAACGAGCTTCTGGAGACTCATCATGGGCTGCGTTTGACCTTCGACGACGCGGAAGAGGTCGTTGGCTTCGAGCGCGCCGCGGATCTCGCGGAAGCAGGACGCCCGCGGGTAGGCCGCGTGGAGTTCCTTCAAGTCGCCCATCAAACTCTGGCCCATCTTGAGCACATGCGGCGCAAGGAACACGTCCGAGAGCATCTTGTTGTAATGGATCGGCTTGAGTGCGAGCAGATCAAAGATGAACACTTCTTCTTTGCCCGCTGCGTCGCGCGTCGCGATCTGAAGCAAGGACGTCTTGTTCTGCGGCGCACCTCTCTGGAACTCGGGCTTTGTTTCCGTGTCCAAGCCAATGATGACGGCATCGCGGAAGCGTTCGTGGCAGTAGGCGACTTGGGATGGGTCGCTGATGAACTGGACGCGCTTCTCCTTCTTCACTTGGACGCTCGGGGCCGCGGCCAAGGCCTTGGCGAACGTATCCTTCGACTTGAAAACGTTCATGACATCGATGTCGCAGCACGGTGCTGTGGGGGTCTTGCGCTTCATGGAGGGCATCGTCGAGAGTGTGATATCCTGCTGCTTCTCCTGCTCGAACAACCGCGACTGTTCTCTCTTGACCGAGCGAGGCGCAGTATCGTGGAACAAGCGATTCTCCAAGGAGCGTTCGGCAATGCACCATCACTTACATCATGCGGCAGCTTCCACCAATCAGCGGCTGGAAGGGCTTCGATTGGTGCTCGGCGGCATGTAAATTCAAAGATCCGTCTTATTTTTGGATTAGATCCTAATTTGATCCTAAAATTCACATATTTTCCACACAATTCGGCCATTTTGATCGGAATTTAGACTTGATGGACTGATTGAGCGAATCTTCAGGTGTTCTGTGTCGTGACTGGTCGGATCTATTTCCCAAAATTGGATTGGCGCGCAAATGATCCATCATGGCGCCGCCATCGCCGCGAGTCCATCTAACCCGATATTGTTTCCATGAGTCTTCTTCGATCATCTCATTACATGTAAGGGAGACCCCGCTTTTCCCCCGCTGTTGGACAGCACCGTCGTCTGCGATGCATAGATTCCTTCACAGCTGTCACGAAACTGTGTGCTATTGCCGCCGATCGCTCCCAGTTCTGCTTTCGGCATCCGTGAATCTCCACGCTCCATGCATGCCATGAATTCGATTAACATTTGCGCCACAAGCGCGCCAACCGAAGTTGGCGTGATATTATCGCAGCACAACGGTGAACACTTCGAGCTCCTCGATTGCGCAATCGATCGGGGTGGCAACGCTAGATCGTGCAACGGAATTATTTAGCGCGGCGACGAATCTTCATGGCGATTTGTGTCTTAGGGGTGACAGCAATGGCGAGGAAGTGGTGCTTTTGGCCCAGGTTGTCGTACGTCGGGACCGTCAAGTGGGCGTTTGAGCGTTCGTGGTCGTGATTGTTCGAGCGCTCACGTGTCTCGGAAAAATCCACGGATTCTGTAAGTCTATGATCCGACTTTAATTCGGGAAACTCTATCTTTGAGCCCAAATACCTGAAAAATATGGAAATAGGCTTGAATTTAAATAGTGAAACTCAAATCCAGGACTATTTTAGAAGATGATTGCAAAAAGCCTAAACCAAGAGTCAATCCACTACGTTTTGCATGGCTTGCCAACACCAAAAGATCATTTTGCAATATCTCGCTCGTGACACAAGCAAGCAACGACGATGGCTATCACGACGAAGAAGGTCCTGCTCGACGACTACCGCAACGTCCTCATCCGACAAGAAGAAACGATCATCTTCGCCTTGATTGAACGCGCTCAGTTCTTCCGCAATGCCTCGATTTACCGCAAGCGCGCCGATGTGAAGGACTCGCTCTTGAGTTTCCGCGGCAAGTACCA
>VJMH01005296.1:0-29323 GCA_009835185.1 Aphanomyces stellatus | reverse complement strand
TATCGCGAGGGAGTGGTTGCCATCGCTGAAAGCACGGACAAACTGCAGTTGATTTTCGATGCTGGGAGTCGTGTTTAAACTTATCCGACGAATTTATAGCCAATCAGAGATTCATTTCCAAGCAAAGCTCCCAGCTTTGGGTTTTATGTGGCAGTTGGGGCGACATACAAATGCCAAGATTAAACGTAACGACGTCAGCCAAAAAACGCAATGTCGAGTGCATAGTATCGTACTTTCTGTGTACAATACTACCCCCCTACGCCCTTTTAAGTTCGAACGACAAAGCTGCCAACATTGTCTTTTTTACCTGATTGGCCTGTCCGACACTTTGTCCGACATTTTGCCTGACCGATTGGAGTGCAAGCACAATATGTCGTCAAATAATTATATAGATGACATTTTTGTGGTTTGTTATTTTGACAGTGCGAAAAAACAATTCCTTCTCTGACACTTGGGTTTTTACCAATCAGATCCATGTCTGCGCATATATTCAGCCAATGAAACCCATGAATTCAGTGTCCGACACGTTTCCCCTTTTGATCTCTCGACCAAAAACGAGATGAAGCCGACGCCGCGCGCGAAGTACAGCTACAACGCGCGGACGTATAGCTCTGTGAACAAGGAGACTGTCTCCATCTCGTCCCTCATCAACGCCGACATTACGCTCAAGGTCCTCTACGAAGCGCATGGACAGGGCTTGGAAAAGGACGACCGCGCAATCTTGGCATCGACCCTCAAAACGACGTCGCGGATCACCAACCGACTTGAGAAAATGCTGCTTACGAAGCACCAAAAGGTGTCCACGACGGCGGGGGTTCCTCGCGTCGGGGCCGTCACGCAGAAAGACGCGACCAAGTGCGCGGCCTGCTCCAAGAAACTCATGATGATGATGTCTCGCGCCGACAATTGTACGTCCTCTCTTCATCCCGTCTGACGCTGTCGTGTAGGTTTCACATGTGGGTACATTTCGTGTGGAAAGTGCCTCACGCAGCGCCTCGTTCCTCGCGCATTTGGCGCCGACGAGAACACGACCGTGAAAGTCTGCGCGCTCTGCTGCAACTGGTTCAAGGAGTTTATGAACACCAAGTTTGAAGAGTATTCGCGTCCCAAGGCAAACGAGGTACGCCGCCTCTACTCGCTCCATGCCTCATCGTCTGGTCCATGTAGACGGCGGACGCGCCCGCGCTGCACGGCACGTCGCGGCACTCGTCCTTGTTTGTAACTCACGAGCTGTCCGTAGATTTCCTCGCGCAACTGGACGTGGCCGTCGACGAAGAACACGTCCCATCCAACGTTCGCCACGAAATTGAATCGGCACTCGAGTCGGGCTTGACCGTCTCGACGGCGGCGGCCATCATGACGAAACTCAAGCACGAGCTCGCGACCGTCGTCAACCATTACGAGTACCAAGACGACATGGACTCGAACGACAGCGACGCGGAACAGCCGCTGCATTCCCATTCGCGCTCGAGCACTCGAAAACTCACAAAATTCGACAAGAAAAGCGGGGTCCCCCAAGCCGCGATTCAAAGTCTTCTCGATCTCATGGTGCTCCTCGACAGCATCCAGCCCGACGAAGATGCGCCCCATGCCCTCGACGACGACGATGGACATCAACTCCCTCAACGGCCGCCGTCGCACACGCGCCAAGTCTCGGAAGAATTCGATCCGTTCGCCGACGCGACGCACGACGCAGACGACGATGAATCGATGCCCGCGGTCGCGTTTTATGCATCGCTCTTCCGCCGCCCAACCGACCGCTACCGCTTGGTCGTGTGTCCCCAGCAAGGCGTGATCGAAACGACGTCCATCTCGCGCGGCGGCACCACGAGCTTCCGTCTCTTTGACGTCCAAGTCCAAAGCGTCGTGAGCGACGCCGTCCGCTTTACCTTTTCGTACAAACCCGATCTGATCTACCAATTTGCGTCCGAGGGTGAGAAGATACACCTTTGCACGATGGTCGAGGCGTACAAGGCGGCGCACCCCCGGCCCGAGCGCCCCCGGCTGCCGCTCGTGCCCATGTTCAAGGGCGAACGCAAGATGCACATGTCGAGCTTCCCCGCCACGGCCGTCCTCGGCGACAACAATTGCGTCCGCGGCGTCGTCATGAACACCAACTACCGCGTCCTCTTTGTGCCGCTCGAGGACGTGCCAATGATCGAAGTCCCGCTCTTTGCGATCGTGGGTGCCACCCGCGTGGCCACGAACGGCGGCCACGGACGCGACCCCAACAGCGCAGGCGGCCGGACTAGCAGCATGCTCATCACGTGCAAAGACGTGCGCACGCTCCGCCTCGACGTTGCCGAAGACAAGTTTGAGATTTTGCAACACATGATTGCGCAGCTCTCCGAGTCGATGCAGCGCAACAACCCTGTGCACTTTCTCACGACGCCGACCGAAGTCACGTTGGACGTGCCGCACTTTGCCTTTAGCTACTCAACGTCCCAGACGGCCGTCGACGGATGGCAGTTTGGCACCATCACACGCGACTACGAACGCATGGGCCTCAAGAATGCCGCCCCCTTCCAGGTTGCCGTCGCCAAAACGAAAGGTCCTGACTCGTTTGGTGTAGTGGATCAACAACGAGGACGGCAACGTGTGCGACTCGTACCCACCGACGCTTGTCCTGCCGTCCAAGTTGACACGGGGCAGCATCCTCTCGGCGTCGGCCTTCCGCGCCAAGAACCGGCTGCCCGTGGTCACATGGATCCACCCAAGAAATAGATCCGTCCTGGCGCGGTCATCGCAACCGCTCCTGGGGCGTATCCTAAGCGGCGCGTCGTGCAACATGGACGAAAGCATCATTGATTCCTACCGGACGCTGGCGGGGGCGGCGAAACCATTTTATATTTTCGACGCGCGCAAGTCCAAAGCGGCCGCGGGCAATCGACTCATGGGGAAAGGCGGGGTCGAAACTTCAGAAAATTACGAAGGCGCAATCATTTTCCACCTCAACATTTCCAACATGTACAAGATGCAAAACGCCTTTCAAGGTATGCGTGCCACATCGAGTCGCTCCATTTTTGATATACGACGTAGCCCTCACTAAAATTTGCCTTGTGCCCGAATTCGACAAGTCGTGGTGGTCGGCGGTCGAGGTATACCATTTTTGTCTCCATTCTCTCAACTATCGAGGAGTAGGGCACGCACTGGTTTGAGCACTTGCATTTGATTTTAGACGGGGCGTTGCGGATTGCCCGTGTCTTGGACATCGAAGGCGCGTCTGCGCTCGTCCACTGCAGCGACGGGTGGGACCGCACATGCCAGCTCGTGTGCTTGGCTCAAATGATGCTGGATCCGTACTACCGCACGCTGCATGGGTTTGCCACGCTGGTTGAGAAGGACTGGTGCTTGTTTGGCCACAAAGTATGTCTCTTGTCGGTCGCGCGCTCATAATGGTCTGTAGTTTATGGAACGTTTGGGGGGCAATCGAGTCAAAGACCCAACGCGTGCCAAGATGTCGCCCATTTTTCTCCAATTCCTCGATGCGGTCTACCAAATGCTCATGCAATTTCCGAACGCGTTTGAATTCAACGAGCGCTGTCTCCTCCACCTCGCCAACGCGCTCTCGTCTGGGCTCTACGGCACATTCGTCTACGACTCGTACCAGCAGCGCAAGGCCGCCAACGTCCACCTCAAGACGGTCTCTGTCTGGACGCCGCTCTGCGCTTCGTCCAACCAATTTATCAACCACGACTATGAACCAACCGACCAACCCGTGTGGGTATGGGCAGGCCACCAAGCCATCAAATTATGGACGGGGTATTTTTTTCAATACCACGAAAACCAAAGCAAACTCGTCGACACGTCGACCAAGGCCACGTCCATGGCGCCGGATGCCAACGACCCGAACGAGCCCGACGATGACATGGCATCGTCCGAGAGCAGCAGCACCGTCGTGTCTTAATTGAGCAACGAATCCACGAGGTCTTCGTCTTCGGCCGTGAGAAATGACGGCGGCGGCGGGTCGGACGACGCGTCACTGGCGTTGTTTTCAGGCTAGCAGTGTTTGTAAATCGAGTTGAATAGTGTGTGACGATAGAATCACGTGTACTTGAGTGTCAATGACGATCGTGCCCGGGCCACTGAGGCCGCATTGTTTGCTCCCGTACTTTTTGGTCACAATGCCCGAGATCTCTCGCTTGGCCCCTAGCCCCTCGACGCGCTACAAAAGGTGTCATGTGAGCGTGCCACGTCACGTACTTTGCCAATTTCGTATTTGCCCACGTCGCTGCTCGAGAGTTCCACGAGCCGCGGCGGTGCTTCTTGCGGCGGCAGTTCAAACTTGGGATCGTGCGAGAGTTTCTCCATGACTTCGCGCGCGGCCTCTTCGCTCTCCGTCACAAACGACGGCGGCGTCTCGCGGTAGAAAATGTATTCCTTCTTGGGTGTCAACCCTTCTTCCCCAATCGACACCTTTTTGCTGTGACTCTTGGCTTTTATGAGCTCGAGCGCAAAGTTGGGCGGCGTCGTCGGCACGGATGCTACGGCTGGCTCGTCGTCCAAATCATCAAAGCCAAAATTCTTTAAATCTTGCATGCGGGGCTTGGGGGTACACCCAGGCACGCCGAAATCCAGCACCGATGCGCGTGACGCTGGTGCCTCTTCGGTGTGGACGTCGTCATTGGCGGCGTTGAGTTTCAATCCCGCAGGTTTGGACTTCTTGGGTTTCTACACGTATATGAGTCGGTCTTGCAGCCGACACGAGGGTACTTTTTCTTTTTTGGGCGTCGACTGGAACCCAATGCCGTGCTCCACTTGGTTCCACGACCGCACAAACGACTCGAGCCGGGACTTGAGTGGCTCGCCTGCGTTGGCTTGAGACCACTACGACTGGTCGTGTACCTGAATCAATATGGAGCTGCTTGTTTTGAAAGTCGATGGTCGCTGCATCCCGAGGCACGATGGGCTACATAGCTTGAGCCACGTAGCATCATGTCGCGCATACCTTTTCCTTCGCAAACGCTTCAAGTGCCTCCGTCATGTGATATACTTGGAAGAATTCGCGAACCAAGTCGTCAATGTACTCGTTTGGCGGGATCGCGTCAGTGCTTGGCGCACTGGACGTGTCGACAGTCAGTCGCGTCACGGGAGCAACGGCGCGGTGTCCCTCGTCGCCACACTCGCCCTCGGGTTCTTCGTCGAGCACCAGCTCAAGCGACTTCTTCTTGGACCGAGAGATCGACCCGCTTGCGTCATCACAATGTGGCCCGCCAACCCACGCCGACATGGTCTCAAAATGAGACAACCGGTTTCAATGCGCTCGGTCCTAATTTTAGACTACACCAACGCACACACGTCGACCGTACTTTTCCGTTGTTAATCTACGCGACATCTAAATTATATTGCCATGCACAGCCATGGTCTCCTCGGGGTCCAGCAACTGTTTTTCACGCATGAGTTGGGTCAAGGCATCCTACAACGCATCCATGTGCGGTTTGTTTTCGTATCTCGCTGTGTTACCTTGTCCAACGCGGTGGGCAACCCTGGCTGCCGCGTAAAGAGCTTGTCAAAACAGGCCACGATAAACGGAATCCAATCCGTGTAGAGCACCTACGTCAGATTGGTCTCAGCATGGCATCGACAACTATTCTAGGTAATACCAATGCCAATTTGTAGAGCTGCACCTCCAGCGGCGCTTTGGCGGCGGCGGCGTCCGTGGACTCGGCCGCTTTGGGGACGACACCATGTTGGTGGCAATATTTCGCGATGGCTTCGACGACGCGGACCATAGCTATTTGAAGGTGCTGCGAGAGACGGTGTTGCAGCGACAGGAGCGCGCACAATCTAGAGTTGACCCATTGGAAGTTAAATTAAATAGAGCCATACCTGAGGTCGTTGAACGAGGTCAAGAAACCGTTTGTAAGTTGGGCCAAGATGGGGAATGCCATGAGTGAATGAGGGGGTGCTGTGCCTAATGGGCAGTACATGTCAGTGCATGCATGTCTTGGACATACCATCGGCAGCGGCGGCGGCAGGCGCGGTCAAGTTGCGAAAGGACGAAATCATAATGGGTGTCGTTGACGTTTGCTTGGCACCGCCCAATGCGACCTCAAAATCATCGACGACATCAGTCCATTGCGTAGTTAGACGATGGACGAGATGGCTTTGAAATTGCACGAGGACAATGCCTAACACAAAACATGATATATATATACCAACAATTGAAATGACCCAAGCAACATACCACGAAAGTCGACGCCAACACGGCCGAGTGAACCCCCAAAGAAGAGCATTTGCTCCATCACGTTGGCAATCGCGCCGAAATCGGCCAATTTGGGCAAGACCCTAGATGCATCTTAGCACTCATCGAAGCGCCACGGCGCGTACTGGTCGAGGATGACCGAGAGCTCCGAGACTGTCCGGATGGCCCAAGCACAGAGCGGCGCGTCCACTTGTCCGTTGGTTTCCTACATCGATCATCATGAACATGCAGGAAACGAAGGATCGATTGACAGCTGCTTCCTCTACCTGGTGGCCAAAGATGGCAGAATATTGGGTGATCATGTCAAACCAACTCGTGCGCTTGGCGTCGATCACTTGCATGAGCTAGAACGTCATCAGCTGCAAGACTGCCATCGATGGATGTACATAGGTATACGGATCGGACGTCGGGATGCCATGGACGGTCTTGGTCAGCCATGCGTCGCGGCATGCGAGGAATTCGACCTTGAGATGTTGGTCGTAGTCAACGGGGAGGATCTTCCAGAGGCCATCCACGCGCCGGAGGTAAGCGACCATGTGCAGGCACGTGGCTAGCGACAGGTCTTCGCGCAACTTTTGCACGATTTTGTTACGCAGTGCGGTCGTGGCGTCCTGGACTTCGGTGACCTAGGATGGGATGGGCGAGAGAAGGAGGGCATGTGGCTACCAAGTTGACGAGAATGACATTTCGAGGCGTCTTTTGCTGGGAATAGGATTGGTCAAAGAGCTTCTTTGTGAATTGAATCGCTTCGAGCGCGTCCTCGATCAAATCGTTCGCGATGCAGCCGTCGATCAACTGGGGGATCTCGAGCAGCTCCATGAGCTCGGCGTAATGGCTCAACAAATACTGGATCTCGGCATTGTTCTTCGCGGCACCTTGGACGGACGCGTCCAAGTGCTTGCACTGTGTCTGGAGACCGGGCAGATGGGCTTCGACAGCGGCAACATTCGTCCCGAGAGACTTCAACTCGGTTGCGACGACCTGGGAGCACTGCTGGCTTTGGACGAAGACATGGTAGTTCGTGAGTGCAAGCCCGCGGAGCTTCTCCGAAATGTCGTCGATGCGTCGCTCCAAGCGCCACGGCTGTCCCCCAACCTCTTCGTGCATGCTGCTGCTTTTGTCGGCGAATTGTATCTCGCTCCCGAACCGGATAAATTTCCCACTGTATCCGGATGCTGAGAGTAACACCATGGCGTGAGCTCCGCGCCCCACGTGTGCAGCAATCAGAGGCTCCGAGAGGACGAGAAGGTCGCGGCGATTGCCCGCGGCCGCGTCTCCGCTGAAGAAACCACCGCATGCGAAAGGCACTTGAGCAACACACGGAGACGTGACATCCTCTTCGAAGAGCATTGCACCTCTCTGTGCATCGACGACACCGCTGCATATTCCTGCTTACAAAGACACGCAATGCGCGCCGTCGAGAACCAAGGCAAAAAAAAGAAACAGACGCATGCTAATGAGACCGCGAGTTGAAATCCAAGTTATAAAAGGGCTAATCGGCTACACCAGAGAGACAACCTTGGGGGAACAAGACTGAAAGCCAAAATGCAAAGGCACCTTGAGTCCAGAAACTGTATCATCCACGCACCAAAGATCGACCTCACAATGGTCCGCTCACACCACCATCACACACTCGTCCGTCGTCGTCACAATCCCAACGACTACACTTCTTTGCACCGGACGATGCAAGTCTACATGGCGTACTTGGCGGTCCATTCTCGTGCGGTGGCATCGTGTTTGGTGCGGTCTGTTCTATAAATTTGCGCAATCTCGGGAACAAGCGGATCATCAGGGTTGGCGTCCGTCAACAACGAGCAAATGGAGAGGAGGACTTTCGAGATCGTGAGGGCGGGGCTCCATTGGTCCTTGAGGATGTCTAAGCAAATGCCGCCGTTGGCATTGATGTTGCAATGGTAGATGCGGGTGGTAAAGTTCACTTTCGGGGGTTTGAAGGGGTAATCTGCCGGGAAATGAATGTTGAGGAAATACACGCCACCCGAGTACGGCGAGTCTTCAGGGCCCATGATGGTCGCTTGCCAGTGGAACAAATCATCTTGGACGGGGCCGGCAGAGCAGTTGGCCGGCGGGTCCTTGCCCAAATCTAGAAGTTCTTTGTTGATACGCTTCAAAGCCATGTTCTCCGCGAAGTGACTTGGTCGGGCGCAGTGAAAACGGAAAGTAACCAACCATATTCTTTACGCAAGGCCCTGGCGCCATACAAGCCAAACATCTTGATTAAACTATGCTCAGTAGCAAGGCCAGCACCCGCTCAAGTTCGAAGAAAGCACCCCTGGAAATAGACGTCCGGATACGCCCAAGTCAGTTTTCCCTACATAAACCAACGTATTTTTAGCGACGGGCCACGGTATCCGGACGAAGTTCTAGAAATACTCGATAAAGTGCGGGCGTACCTGCGAGGTGCGGAGGAGGGTTGTTCGGCGGAAGGTCACGAACCTGGCTGGTCTATTTTACACTTGGAAAATGTATGGGCGAGGGTCTCACAGAATTTGGAGTGTGAGCTCACAAGATTTCGCGCGCGCGAGACGGCGGCAGCCGTGGCGCGACACTGCCCCTCGGCATATGCTTCCTCATCGGGCGATAAACGGCGGCGCATGCAACGTCTAGGTTCCATGACACACGTTCTCACTGCAAATCGCTGCTGCGGAGCTGTGTTTGAACTGCAGAAGTAACTGGCGACGAGCGAATGAGAACGTTTAAGATCATTGTGCAGAGCGAAGTGCGATGGTGGACGTTTGCCACCGACGTGTCAGTGAGAGAATGTGCATGGCACATGCACGCATCAATCGTCTCCTGCGATGCAACCCGTTCCTTCATCTCAGTCGTCGAGCCCCTCATGCAACGGCATCGACAGCAATCTTCAGCCCGAATTGATCGCAAAGATCGCCCATGATTTCCTGTATCTACCAAAGTTGGATATATGTGCGAGACGAAGCAGGATGCCGCCGTCGAGGGACCCAAGGACTGCATGTGTCAACCTTCTTGGACGCTTTCTCCGCCACAGCAGAGATCGCCTCGTCATGCCTGCCAGTATGCACGCCTCCATGGGTCGATGCATCTCGGGGGGCGAAGTCCAACGCCGCCTCCGTCGCTCCGCCTTTCCATCCGCGTTCTCCCACTCGCCTGCTGCCATCGTCGTTTCTCCATGCGTGGCAATGCTTCCGCGTTCTGCGTTCCGGCCTTGGCGTCCCTCCCTTTATCCGGACGGTCGCCCGCCCCATACATACAATCCCCTGATACACGACCAACAACATGTCCCCCCACCCCGCCCAGTAAGTTGACTTCGACGCCATCCTGCGGCAAGGGGCCGCGCGCCGCCACTTCCCCCGCGGCACTTCCTTCATGTGATCTCATACTCGTTCTTCCCCTTCCCCCTCTCCTGCCAACCCAGCGCCATGACTGCCTTTCTTCGTCCAGCTGGACGGTTAGTCCCGCGCCGGCACTCTGCGCGTAACCCGCACCCCGGCGCCGCCTCTCCCGTCCTTGAGGTTCGACATTGTAACGACAACCGGTGTGGGTGTCAGTGGGAATAAAAATACACGGGCCAAGCTCGAATTAAAAAAAACACCGCGTGAATTTGGCGAGTCACAGCACATCCGGACGTTGTAAGTCACGCGATTGCACGCTCCAGCCCCCAGCGCCATTGAGCTACAAACCCAACTGACATGCGAGCAGTATACCTCCGCTTCGTCGTCGCGGCCGCCGCGCTAGTCGCCGGCACGTCCGCGATGCCCGCGGCCTTTGCCGACGCCATCGGCGATCAACTATTTGCCTGTGAGGCGCAGGACTGCCGCCCCAACGGCAGCGACGCGTCCGCCACCGTCGACTCGTGCTTGAAGGCTTGCAACGGCGGCAAGGCTGAGGAGTGCAAGGACAAATGCGTTTGCTCGGGTACGTCCCCTGGCTCCCAATGCGCCGGCATCTGCCGGAAGAACAAGACGACCGATGAATGCGGTTCCCCCGTCCGCCAAAAGTGCAGCGGCGCCGACCTCGTTTGCGATAAGTCGACTCCGGCCCCGGCCCCGAGCGCAACTTCCTCCGCCCCGGCGACGACAGTGGCCGCCACGACCGCTGTGCCCACGACCACCACCGCTGCACCCACGTCTGCCGCCCCTGCCACTACGGACGCGCCGACGACGACCGCTGCCCCTGGCACGACGACGGCGAGTCCGACAACCACTGTGGCCGCCACGACAGCGCCTCCCACCACGACAGCTGCGGTGCCCGTGTCCACCACGGCGGCGCCCATCACGACAACAAGCACCCCCGCAGGCTCGACGGCGGTCCCGACGACCACCGCGGCCGCCGCGCAAACGACCAGCCTTCCCGCCACCACTCCGCCTCCCGCGACCACCGATGCCGCCACTGCCACGACGACCACTGTGCCCACCACAACTGCCGCCGCGGATTCGACCACCGCTGCGCCTGCGTCGACGACGTCGCCGGTCGTGACCCCAGCCCCAGTCGTGCGCCCACCGACGCCGGGCAAGGACGCGCCTGTCTCGCCATCAGCCGGCGGTGCGTGCACGCCCGTGAGCGTGGTAGGGGATGCCACCTACTGCGTCCGCGGCGCCATTTGCGGCGACACGGGCTCGGCGTGCCCCCAAAAGGGCGACGTTGCGTCAGCCGACTGCTTCAAGCACTTGAAGAGCTACGTCGACGCCGCTAAGTGCGTTGCCCCATACACAGCCGTGTGCCAGGCCATCAACCGGTCCGGCGTCAAGGGCTGCGTCTTTGACCCGTCTGCGACCACGTCCGCCCCGCCGGCCGCCGCGCCATGCACGAACGTGAGTGTTGTGGGCGACGCGACCTACTGTGTGGCTGGCGCGGTCTGCGGTGGCGCCGGCACCAACTGCCCCAAGAAGGGCGCCGCGGCCTCCCAGGACTGCTGGCGCCACCTCCGCAGCTACACGGAAGCGGGCCAGTGCGTCGCCCCCGTCGATGGGCAATGCCAAATCCTCCCCGGCACGATCAGTGTCTTGGGCTGTGTCTTCCCCAAGGCGTAAACAGGTCAAAGAGCCGCAAGAGACGCGGTCGCTCGTTCGTCGTTGTTGATAACCTAATATCGCGGATTCAATATAATTGTGTGTGTGTTGCCGCACTCTGTGCTATTATTGCCGTGGCAGTTACAGATGAAACCGCCGCGGTCGGCGTCGCCGCGTCTGCCGGCGCTCGCGACGACAGCGCTACCCACAACCATGGTCGAGAGCGAGAAGGATGCCAAGGCCGTCATCCGCCGCATGCGCATGCAGCCACCATCGTCATCGTCGTCAACCCCACAAACGTAAGGCGACGCAATGCGACCTCGTACTCATCGAGAGATGGAGCAGAGTACAGACATTCAACCAGCTCATCATTGCCGCCAAGGTCGACGTCGTGGCGGGCGACGCGGCGGCAAAGGACGAACTCCAATACTACCGAAATCTCCTCGACTTGAAGGTAGAACCGAGTGATCATGCAAGCATGAGATGAACGCTAGGGAAAGCCAGGTGCAATGGGGCTAGCGCGAGGCAAGTCGCCGCCAACGTCTATGCCGATGGTGCCATCCACAATCAAACTACCGAGTTTGACACCGCCACCGCCCAAGAAAGTACCAAAAGGAGCAACAACAGCCCCACAGCCCCCCGTGTCCAACCAGATCCAAGAGCGGCAGACCGACGAAGGCTTGATCGACATGCCAAGCAAGGAGAAACGGAAGAAAGTTGCGCCAAAGAAGGAAGTGGCAAAGAAAGAACCGGTTGTGGCCAAGGCACCGCCTCCTGGAGCAGTGGCGCCCTCACCAACACTAGCAGCACCGCCAACAGCATTGGACAAGGGCAGACAGCCGTCGCGGCGGACAGTTGAGGCAGAACCAGTCCATCCCGAGCCAGAGTTGAAGCCCAAGGGAAGTGGAGCGACGATCAAGCAGCAGTCGAGCGAAAAGACGCGAAAGAAATCGACGAGTAGTGCAGCAGACAACCAGACCAAGGACTCCCACGTCCTGACTCAGAGTGACCCCGCGAAAAAGATGGCCAAGAAGCCATCGTTGAAATCTGTCCAAGCGCTGACCAACAAGCCACCAACGGTGGTATCGACGATGGACTGCGTGGCATCCTTTGACGACGACGAGCCAGAGATGGACGCGGCACCCGTTTTCCAGGACGACATGATGGGCGGTGGCTACGGCAGCGACGACGATTCGTTTTAGGCATGAGCCAATCGAGGAATCATTGGGTGACATTAAGGGTGAGCGGCAATGGCGTGGGCATACGCGGCCACAATGTTGTCGACGATGGCTGCCACTTGGACGTGCGCATTCACTTGGGCAAAGACGGTCGGACCGGTGCCGCGCATGAGCTTGGCGTCGCGCGCCATCACGTCCAAGCTGGCGCCAACATACGGCGCCAAGTCGATCTTGTTGATGACCTACACACGGGTCAGCCAGAGGAGGAGACGACGAGGACGCACCAAGAGATCGGCTTGGGTGATGCCGGGGCCGCCTTTGCGAGGCACCTTGTCGCCACCGGCCACATCGATGACGTAAACAATGTAGTCGGCCAGTTCGCGGCTGAAATTCGCCGCCAAATTGTCTGCAGAGACATGAATCCATGACGTGGCACGACGTCGTACCGCCGCCAGATTCGACGAGGACCATCTCGAGGTTGAACTGCGTTGACAATTCTTCGCACGCTTGCAAGTTGGCTGAGATGTCTTCGCGGATGGCCGCATGCGGACACCCGCCAGTTTCCACGGCCCGAATGCGCTCCTCCGGCAACGCATTGTGCTTGACGAGGAATTCGCCGTCTTCCTTGGTGAAAATGTCATTTGTCACCTACGTGGCAGTGTTAGCCGTGTCCATGTAAGGACCACGTACGGCGGCAATGCGGTAGTTGTCGCGCAGGGCTTCGCACAGAGCCAACATCAGCGCCGTTTTGCTAGACACTTGTGGAACCTTGCGAGGTAGCAACGGACGTACCCGCTGCCGACGGGCCCGCCGATGCCAATCGTGAACGCGCGCTCCATGAAATCACGCTGTAATGTCGGCTCGCGCTCTTCATACACGCCAGCATGTTCCATGTGCTCGTGCGTGTGCCCGTGTTCGATCAGCTGAATGTACTCGTCATGAGTGGGGTCGCGGCCGTGGCGGTGCTTGAAGCGCTCCACGACTTCCTCGCCATGGTCATGCGTGTGCACGTGATCGTGCGAGTGGTCATGTGAGTGGTCATGCGAGTGATCATGGTCGTGGGAGTGCCCATGATCATGGGAATGGTGGTGGTCCATCTTGAGGGGGAGCTTCAGCAGAAAGTCGAAAGTGCGGTTGACGTATCTAACTGTCATGTCAAAAGGTAAGAATTTCATTAGAAACTATAAATGCATTTAAACACGTAAATAACATATTGCTGTTTCCAATTGCCCTTCAAAATAGTCAGAACCGGTAATTCTCCGAATGGAAGAGTAAAACCGTGCCCTGTCCGACATAAAACGCGTTTTACTAGAATCGCACTTGGAACTCCGTTTGCTCAACGTCATTCGAAGTTCGAAGATGGCAGTTTCTCTGCCTAATTATCCGGATGCAGCTCATGTCCCGTAAAATGTCCGTATAATTGAGGTTCGTCCCAGGGAGAAACTCAATCCAGTCGAATATTCCGCCACGTCGCATACATGTCCAAAGAGCGGAATTCGGTCGGCTCATCCGAGACATGAATGGGGAGGCTGGCCGCTGAATGGACCCGAATTCATGCGTCGTATATCGCTTCTGTCATTACGAACTCCGTTGTGATGCTCTAAGAAATAAAAACTCGTATTCAAATTCGAGTTGCTGCAGTCTCACGGGCCGCGCAATACATAACTCTGACCTAAACTATTGTTGTGACCTCACGGTGTTCAATTGATGCGCGCCACTTTGAGAGGCACAACGCGAGGATTCTCCATTTCCAACTTGCGCTTCGCGAGGTGTCGAAAGTCGAAGACGCAATTGTGTTCTTCGGCGTAGCGATGGCGGTTGCAAAAGGTATAGCCGCACCGGCACGTCACAGCGGAAAGGGCAATCTTTCCCTTGCATGTCCAGCATCGTCGTTTGTTGGTCTGCGCTGGAACAATTTCGACGGGCTTCATTTCTTCCATCGGCGCAACCAAAGTTTCAACGGAGGGAGACACCTCCAAAGGGGTCACGACAGATTCCTCGTCACAGGCACGCTTGGACGACTTGGAGCATCGCGGTGCTGCTACTGCTATTCTTCGCCCAATCGACGATGTGGAGGTGGACGAGACGTCCGCGGGAGAGGCCGACACAGTCGCAGACGGGACGGGAACCGCTTTGGGTTCCGCGTTGGTGGGGGCCGACGTTGGGTTGGCGGCGCTGGAGGAGCTCGTGGGCAAGATTCCTGATGTGTTTTGCATGGTTGTGGTAGTTAGCAGAGAAAACTCTGTGGGAACTGGCGCGGCAAGCGACGGCAGGGATCGAGGTCAGGGGTTGCGCGGGGGTGGCGTCGACGGCGGTTGTTCGGACGTCACCGAACCAACAAGGGCGACAAATGCGAAATGACCCATTCTTGCTTCCTCTCTCTCAACAGAAGCCTGGGTGCATGTGTGTGAATTGTAAAATTCAATTCTCGGGCGGCTGGCGTCATGACTTGGTCTTTCTATGCGCGCCCCGATCGAATTAAAAAAAGAGGCCCAAAGAACACCTCGCCCATATTATATATATATAATTGGAACAGAAAACCCTGGAAATATTTTTGAAGTGAAACGTTCCAAGTTGTGTGAGCAACGTCGAAAGTCTCGCTCAAGCAAAAAAACCGAATATTCGAGGTCCGCGGCCGATTTAAAAGCTCTCGCTATAAATTCGGAGATATCTTTAAAACTTGGATTTAATTCCTCGAAGCAGTTTCGGGCGAGATGATGTGCATATTATTTTTGTCCCTTCAGCTGTGGCGCCGGAGCGCGCATCCACCCATCCGTCCGTTGCCGAGCCACCTGCATTCCTGTGGTCCCGACACGGCTCCTTCCAGCGCTCAACGCGGCATCCTATCGTCGCAGGAACACACGATGCGAGAGAGTCAACGATGACAACAGCACAGATCCTTCTTATGAGAACGACGTTTCTTGGTCGAGAATGACGACAATGAATCGGAACACATCAATGGGGACAACATTGTCAGACTCGCGCGAGCACGATGCATGGTCGTGGTGGATGTGTAGAACAACACGAGAGGCTGAAGGCGGTGCCAGGCAGCATGCATGTCCTCGCACAGTTCCCACCATGAAGCCGTCGTCTGTGCTGCATGCGCCGCATCATCTTCTCCACCTCTCTCACTCGTGGAGGCGCACCATTAGTCGTCTTGCCCTCTTTTCGAGAAGGTTGGTCGATGGATGGTGGCTTTGTCTGGTCTCTCTCGAATAGAATTCAGCAAGATTGTCTTGGTGTTTGTAGAGGCCATTAAAAATGCCCATTAAAATACGCGAAACGTGGAAATAAGAAAAAGCTGAGTTGGCCACCTGGCCAAGCTGAATCTTCGATCGCGGCCTTCGACGGCGGCGGGAGAGGATGTGAACATTGAAATTGCATATTTTGCTTCACATGAGTCCCACATCGAGTGATCTGATTGGCTCACGGCCTCGTCGGGCGGCCGAAGAAGAAACCGGGCGGGTGAATGCACTCTCTCGACGACGATGGTTGGGAAGGGGTGTTGCTGCCTCCTCGGCTTCTTCTTCAAGTTGGGTTTTGTCGAACAAGGAGGACGACGGGGCACATGGCGCCGGTTGGCTCTCTCTTTCTTCGACTTGAAGTGCCCACCAACAGTCAATCAACAGTTCTAGATTTCGACCGAGGAATGTGGGGCCAAGCATGAGAAGTTGGGATCCCCAAGCTGATCAGCGACCCAACCGACTGACCGTTCGCGCGAGCTTCCATGGCGTGCGCCATTGACATTGCCCTGACCTACGGTCATTGTTCGAGTTGCGAAGGACGATGGACACGATTGCGCGGCGCACAAGCAAAATGGCGACTCGATTTGTCCTATGTCGACTCTTGCTGCGTGTTGAATCCCAACGAATCAGCACTGCAGGATCGACGGGCAAGAAGGGAAACACCCCAAAAAGCACTGTGTCTTCACAAATCAGCATCGCACAAGAGAAGTCATGCCGTGGAGTCGTTGGCCCGAACAGCGACGAAGGACCGCGTCGTTCGGTCGTTCACACGCTTTGTGCGACCGAGATCCATCTTGAGCCAATGGTGGTTCAAATAATATAACCAGTAATATATAATTTGACCGGATAATATGACGTTCGGATGCACAAAGGGGGTTGGCTAAGTCCCCGTCTTCAGGATGCCTTCACGAGTTTGAGAGAGCGTATTCCAGCTAGCTAACACCAATGGTGAAGTACATGTAGTTTGGAGTTTCAAGTTTGCAATAAAGTTCGCAACAAGGATTGTTGCAGTCGAATTCACACCCCAAATACAGTAAACTCAGAATAACTAACCAAGCAATTTCAGCACTGATAGACGTGGTGAGTTATTTTGAATCTTTTACGGATAAAATTCGTCTATAAAATTACATATTAAATTTTCTTACATTTTGATATAGAGTGGTACTATCGGTGAGTTATTGTGAGTTTTGAGTGGTTAGTTATTCTGAGCTTTACAGTACTGACTCACAATAACTCACCAGTTGTATCCACTAATCAAAATGTGCTCACCAAAATTGTCTACATATATAGATTATATATAAATGTATCACATACAAATATGAGCTAACGTTAATATGTATTATATTAATACAGTATATTATCCGGACATGTTCAAAATAACTCATATCATCAAAAACGTGTATCACAACTGGAGTTTAGTTAGTTATTTTAAGCTTTACCCTTGCTGTGGCTGCATTTCTTCACGGTTGTTCGCATAGATAACTCTCCATTTCTTTTTTGCTCGATATTTTTGAGCATACTAAGTTACCAGTTAAAATGGAATTGCAATACAAAACACGATATAATAATGGTCGTCAAAATATCTCTTTTTCTCAAACTCCAGAATAACTCGTGCGGGGAAAGCTGTGGAATTAAAACCACAAAATCAAACGCAAACATGTCGCTGCCGACTGTGCGCATTGGGGGAATCCGCACACGTCCACATCAAGAAGAGATTTTACATTGTCCTTGGAAGCCTCACGCAACGACGGGATTTCAAGTGAATTGACTTTCGAAGGCAGCTTGCGTTCGAGGCAAATGACTCAGAACTTAAATCCATCTTGTTTTAGTCATCTACCATGTGTCGAACGAATTCGGCAACGTCGCAATTTGTTTCGTTCACGCTGTCAATCCGACCTTCTGTAGTCACGGATGGCTCCATGTGAGGACGCTGCCACTTTGCGCACTCTCACAATATCGATGCATGGACCACCACCGATTGACCCACACGAAGACGTGAGCCCCCTCGGTGAGCCCCCTCTTGTTTGAGCCCCATGGTAAAAGACGACACATCGATGCTGAGATGAGCCCGAGGAGGCCCCGTTGGGTGCACTGCGCGTTCAGGGCATCAATCTGCATCGCGCGATCTGCGTTAAAAAGCACCACGGCGAAGCAAAGTTTTGCGTATACAAGCAGTCATGTGGTTGGAGGCCACAGTGGTTATGATTCTGATCGTCGATGTTCCAGTCTTATACGTCAAGCCAGAGAGGGTCAACTGGTCAACAGTATTTTGTGGTTCAAGACATATGTGGGGAGGCCCACTCTTAGAGGACACACCACGCGAATGTAACATCCATGTGTGCTGACGGAAAATGGCACGGGGTGGCACGTTTTACCATCCGTTCTTCGTGATTGGTAGGTCGGCACAAAATATAACAGGGACGCCATTTTGCAATTTGCGATATTTTAGACACCATCCTTGATGCTGCTCCTCTCTGAAAGCGACCACATCAAGCGCGAACCCAAAGTCAAGGACGAGCCGCTGCAAGAGCTCACGCTCGTCGAACGCAAGCGCGAGCAGTCCAGGGCGTCCACGCGGCGGTGGCGCGCCAATGAACAGGTGTCATTGTTGCAACGACACCATCGACTCACGAGGGAGTGTGTGTAGCTGACACTCGAAGCACTTCGGCATGAAGTGGCACAGCTCGAAGCCGAACTCAAAACAAAGCTCGAGTCAGAGACGTCGCGGGCCCCAGGAGAAAGACGCATGGAGGTGCTCATGACCAAGAAGCGGTTCTACCTCGCCCAAAACATGCAACTGCAGGACGCGCTCAAGCGTCGGCAGATGAATTTGGTTCACTTTGCCAGCCTCGTACGTCCATCGTCACATCGTCGTGGATGAATGATCTCCTTGGCATGCAGATTCAACGAAACGCCCAAGCATCTCTCTTTGACGATGCGTTCTTGGCATACGCGACGAAGCGAACGCAGGAGACGCTGCGGGCGATGAACCTCCATCACCACCGCGAGGCGCGGCTGGACCGCGTCTTCAACGGCATCCATTGCGTCACGGCGACGACCGGGTCAACGATGCACTACGATCTACACAAGGACTACGTCGGCTTGAACCACGTGGTCATGGGAGACCTCGTCTGGGCAGCGTACCAGGACAAAGCCATGTACCTCTCGCTCGAAGACCGCGCCGTGGACCACGAAGTAGGCGCTCGATCTCGTCAGGCCATCATCATCTCACTCGTCCTAGAAAATACGCACCGTCCATGCCAACATGGTCGTGCTTGGCATCAAATTGTGGACTGTGACCAACCCAAACCACATTCTCCAGCGATACCTCGTGCTTCACCGCGAATGCACAAGCGAGAGATACTGTGTCACGGTGACGTTCTTGACCGAGTGCCTCAGCCCAGCCCCGCATGCCTTGCTGTACGAATTATTCACGCGGTGGAATATATATATATCAACTCATGGCTGGTGTAGGATCGAAGCGACGAAAACGACCGACATGACGATCAAGAGCGTCATGCGTGGGTCCTATTCCATGGAAAATGGGTCTATCGATGAAGCCAATGCGGCGCTCGAAGTCAACGTCTTTGCCCAGTGTCGATTTGAAACGTATTTGCAAGCGGGCCAACTTGCCCTTGGCTGCCGGTAGATGGAGCCACATACTATTTATTCAAGTGTAATTTTGCTACATGTCAACTGAGTGCTGAACTATGTCGAATACGATCATTTTGGAGGGTGAAAATGGGAGGTTGATGGACTAGTTTTCGTTCGTGCGATTGCTTGTTTTGAATTTGAAGTGGACTCACATGTGTGCAGAGAGAGCCATGGATATGAGACAAGTGGCAAGGTCGATCTAAGAGTTGGACAGACCCAATTTAGTGAGAAACAACAACGCATCCAGCATATTGCATTGGACTGGAATGTACATCCCCAGCGACTAAAAAGCAACGTCCCTTTCAGTCGCTGTCAGCGCAGCTCAATTCCGAACCATATATGAACCCACTTCGAGTTTTATCCTGGGCTACAACTGTGGGTGTTTGCGCGTCAGTGTTCATGCTCCACATTGCACGTTCCGTTGGACAGCAATTGCAACATATTACATCCAGATTTCACGTGATTAGTTCCCCTGCTGGTTTTGCATGCGGTCCAAGACGAGTCACGGTGGCGCCATTACACCGTCTGTAGTGTATTCTGATCTGCCAAGATGCTATTTTTGCTTCTGATGTCCTCCTTCAACAGCGACAATCGCTCGACTTTGGGAAATCTCTCCAAAGGCCGCCTTTGTTGGGCACTGTGTACGATGGAGACACCTGCTGGCACGGGTACGAGAAGGGTGCCATGTTTTTGCGTTGCAGTTGCAATGGCGAGTTTGGAAGGCCAGATTGCTCTCTCCCACGTACCACTTGATTTAAGTTGGTTTGTACTATATGTTATCAGTCAAGTGTTGAGTTTCAGAGGACACAACCAAAAATAAATTGAAACCCACCAGATTTGCTTGTATTATCTCGCTCCATTGGCAGAACACGGACACCATTTTAATTGAGCCACAACCCCACGCGCAACTAACTTCCTTGCAACGACAGCAATCCAGCTCTTGAGAGCGTCAACCAGCAAAGGTGGTAGGGTTTGAGACATTTGACATGAGTGAGATTGCCGGTTGAAGATACCCAACGAGTGCAGCCACAACGCACGACTGGGAACGCTCTTGGAGACCACAGTGGACTCGCGATGGTTCTTTCATATCGATTTTGTCCAATCTATGGACCCAAAGATGATTTTGGTGTCAAACTATGTCTGGGGATTATCACTTGCGAATTCGACAACGGCTTTGAAGCCAAAGATGCCGCGATGGCTTTTGTCCAGATATCTCCTCACACCCAATGTGCGTAACATGCACTTGATGCAAGTGAAATGCATACGTCGTATCGTATTAGCAATCCCACAAGAAGAGGCCCATTGGATATTGCCGGATCGACCAAAGAAAACGTTGTTGTTGTGTGCCTTGTGGGACTCATGTGCAACATAAATACTCTCGCATTAGATATCATTCACCACGACAAAATGGCATCGGCAAAGAAGCGCAAGTCATCGGGCGAAAACAACCCAGTCGCGGTGTCCGTGAACGGGATGGGCTGTGTGATGTCCAGTCGTGCGTCGTCATGGCAAAGGATTGGGCTATCCAGAACCACGCTGGCTTGACAAGGTGACGTTGGGGAGGTGTCGGCCTTGTCAAATTGAGGCGTGCCAATGGTAGCGATACTACTGCGCACCTTCATGCGGTTGATTTTGCGTTGGATGAGCAAGAGGCGACTCGGGTCGCCTTTGACAAAGTTGGGCTGCAGGTACTGGCTGTAGCTGGCTGCACGGTCGTTGGTTTTGTGGAGCTTCCGGAAGCCAAAGTAGTTGAGCTGGCGTTGGAAGCTCGAGTACTTCGAGTGGCGAAAATAAGTGGGGAGGATGTGACGCTCCATGACATCGACGTCATAGACAGAAAACGCCTTGCCATCGTCGCACCACGCGATCACACTTGCGTCTTCCTTGGTCAGGATCTCAAACAAGCAGACGAGGAAGGGCGGGACGGCACGACTGACTTGGTCAAACACGACATCCCGCGGTGAGTTGGAGACTGCGGTGCCAATCGAACAGGAATTGACCATAGGCGAGGTGCTTGGCGAATTTGAAAATGCAAGAGGCCGCCCAAAGTTAATCGTGCAAATGTCCCCACAATGCATTGGAGGACAAAATGGCTTGCCATCTGATATCGATCTCCAGCTTGAAGTACCACTGTCTCCACGGACATGTGTGGTTGTGCGTGACCCAGTGACTCAGCCAACGATTGGACATCAGTGCAGGCTCTTCTGTCGATCGCCCGAGTGCCGCATTTGGTGCATCGAAACCTTTCACCGTCGGTCTTTGTTGGCAAGTATAACGAAGTCAATCGACAACCTGCGACAGAGGAATGTCTTTGAGTCAACAAATGTATGCCACGTGACGACGGTTTTGGAGGGGGATGTTGTGTTTCGTGGCAGAGAACTTGACAGCTACGCATGCGACACGCTCGCGAATATGATTTCGAGCCATAAGCATTTGCAGTCGACAGCGGTTGCATGCCTTTTTTCCACTTCGAAGCGACCAAGGCACCTTGTTCGAGCAAACAACGCGTTGTGCCGTTCAAGTGCACACCCTTTCAAGATATAAGAGTCGGGGTACAGTCTTCTAAATTCATCCGCAATTCTTGAGTGCGAGCTCCCGAGCCGAGGAGTTTGTATTCTCCTAGACCACAGCCAGCCCGCCACCGACTCCAAACAGCGTTTTGCAATTGCTGTGCCTTGACTTGAACCATGCGAGTGAATCCCAACCAGTTGGTGCGCATCCTGGCCATGTGAACTTTTGTTTCGTCGACAATCGACCGCACCGTCGCCGCCGTGACGGCAGATGCTTTTAGTGGACAACCAGGAGTTTCCACGTCGCAGCAGCCGAATGACTCATTGATCCTACCTTTTACATTTGGTTTGCCTCCAACGACATTTCATCATTGAATTCCTTGCACTCAAGATCATGTTGCTTCTGAACGTGTACGACGACATCAAGCGCGAAGAAGAACACAGGGAACCCACCCATGTCTTGAACCAACTCAAGCGGAAACGGGAACAGTCGCGCGAGTCCACGCGGCGGTGGCGCGCCAACGAACAGCACATGCTCGATTCTCTCCGACACCAAGTGGCCCAGCTAGAAGCCCAGCTCAAGGCAAAGCTAGAGGAGGAGACGACGTCTGGAGACCGACGCATGAAGATGGTCATGGCCAAGACGCGGTTCTACGTCGCCCAGAACATGCAACTGCAGGAAGCGATCGCGCGGCGGCAGACGACCGCCACAGAACTGACGCAGTTGGTTCAATGCCATTGTTTAGCTTAAGGGAGTTGGTCAGCCGTTGCCAACGACAGTATTTATCACGATTTGAGTCAGTTCTTGGAATGAAATTGCCACTTATCACGCACTCGTGAATACATCTGCGGTCTAGAGTTGAAGTCGTTGCAAAAACACATGCCTGGGGTCAGCCATCCATGAAACTGTCGCATTTCAAAATCGTCTTCTCGACATAATGAGACCACATTTCATGTCGTCGTTGAGAGAAAATGACAACATTTGGGCGGTATGGGGCGACAGTAGGTATGGATAGAACAGAGCAATGTGAGACAAGTACGAGGGTGTCAGCAAGATGCTTGCACTTGGTAAATCAAAGGCGTCTTGGCTCGTCAATGGAATTGGGGTCTTGGGCCAGCGATTTCGACACCCACTCAACAAACATGTAATGTGTTTCCGTGCTGTCGCCAACATTGTCCAATCGGGTTTGGAAAATGATGAGCCATTGTATTCGTATCACTTTCACTAGTCTAAAGAATAGTGAAAGAGATTCGAATATGACTTGAATCAAATATATTCGATTTCCCGCACCCCCCAGTGGTGCGATTGGTCGCCACTTCAAATCCAGTCAAATACCGGACTTTTTACGAATCTATATTTGACCAAGTAGTATTATATCCAAAGCTGGCATCGCAATGAGATCAGCTGCATATATATCCCGTTGACCTCTTTCGTCTCATGGACATGGTCAACGCCCCGAACAATTCTGGACAAATCGTTTCTTGTCAACTTGCTGGTTGCGTTTTGCGCCGCATGATGGTACCTTCCCCATTGGACGCGCGATAGAGATTGGCTCGAAACATTCAACCGAGCCAATTTGTAAAATTTCTTCTGGAACCACACCCTGCCACGTCATAGCTTCACTCCGTTTGCTGTAGTCGATGTGTCGTTGGCACCTTGATGAGCAATCTCAACTTCGAAATATATTTCTTTTTTCAATAGTTGTGTGCACCAACATCGAAGCACTGTGCACGGGTTTGTGATTTAGTAGTTTGCTAAAAGGGCACGAGACAATATTTTTCAATTGCCACGGATACATACTTCGTTACTTGAATAAATTATTGTTCGTGTGACTTGGAGTCACTCGAGCAATCCTCGTATCAAAACCTTCTGGTTTGAGTCTACAAACCAAAGTATCAATCAACTGGCGGTATATACAAACTCGCCTGAGGAAGAGGGGGTTTCGATTGCCTGTATTGTGTACAATTGAATTGAAAGTTTGACCCATCGACCAAAGGAGTCGATAATGTTTGAATCTTCGTTCCATGGCCACTGCTGACTTCCCCCCTTCCATCATCTGCCGACACCGCTTGATTGGTCAATTATGGACAAATCGTTCGCCCAATCCTCCCAGCCCCATTGGCCCCAACTAATGCCATTGAAATCAAATGACCCGATGAAACAATAAATACATATGCATTGGACGGTTAGAAACTCAAGAGGGCTTCCGCGAGGAAGTGTAACTCGTCTGTCGAAAATTCGGTCGTACTGCTGATGGTGTTGGATACAAAAAGGCTGATGGGTTGCGTGTCACTTCGACCAAGACAGTCAGCGTCCTCAAGAAGTGAGAGGAATGGATCAAATAGGTCCAATGCCGCCGACACTTCACAGGGGGACGATGGGGAGTCGAAGGTGGATATTTGAGACAAGAAAAAGGGGAGCGGGTCGTACGCAGATGGTCTCTGTTTGAGTCCCATGACTGCAGAGCTGAGGGTGGACGAAGAGTCGCAATGCTGGGGGAGAATCGACGTGGCAGTTGTGCGGTGTACCTTGCTGGCCCTGGCGCGGTTGGTCTTGCGATGGATAAGCAAGAGGCGACTCGGGTCGTTTTGGACAAAATTGGGCTGGCGGTAATGGCTCAACGTGACTGCGTCTTTGGTTTTGTGGAGCTTCCGGAAGCCAAAGTAGTTGAGCTGGCGTTGGAAGCTCGAGTATTTCGAGTGACGAAAGTAAGTGGGGAGGATGTGACGTTCCATGGCGTCGTAGTCGTAGACAGCAAACGCTTTGCCATCGTCGCACCACGCGATCACACTTGCGTCTTCCTTGGTCAGAATCTCAAACAAGCAGACGAGGAAGGGTGCGACGGAGGGGCTCACTTGGTCCAAGATCTCTCGGATTGAAGCGGTGGAGGACATCATGATCAAATCAAAAGCTCTTTCGGCAACGAGACGCAATGCAGAATGAAAATGCAACTTCGAGGTCCAGTGTTGACGATAGCGAGTATCGGCGAGGCATATGTGTCCATACATTTTGATGTTTAGTTTGCCATGTGGTGTTACACGTTGCACTGGAACGTCGTCAACGCGAGCACTATGAGATTTAAATGGCAGATCCAGTGTTACTGGAAACTAAGACTTCTTGGTGGTTTAATTTCCGACCATCGCAGACGACCCCCACAGCCCCGACACTGCCCATTGGACTTGGACGCAGTCTGACTTTGGTGTCGCGATTGCTGTATAGAGGGGCGATGGAATAGCGTGACGACTTTGAGTATTTGGCATCATTGTTTCCTGGGTGATTCACAATCCGCCCAGGGCGAACTTGAGACAATTGGAGCCTTTCAGTGCTCAATCAAGTTGTGGTGCGACAAAATGACGTGGCAGAGTCTCAGTCAAGCAGACCGACTGTCGAATCAGAATCAAATTTGCCCTCAAGGTACGTCCCGGACAAGACACTGGCGTATTGCGAGCCATGCGAGTGTCCTATTACTTGTTTCAGTTGACTGGCATGTGTGAGGACAGATGAGGTGGATTAGAGAGCGTGCATGCGACATACTGTGCATCCCCAAAGTTTCCAACAAGAGAAAGTAGTCTCACCACCAACGAACACGCGAGAAGAAGCACATGTGAATCCTTAGCATGCTCTGCTTGGCCTTCGTGGGGGCGTCGCGTGGTAATATGTACACCCAACATCCAAATACATCTTCAGTCATTCGTGTGAATACCGTCCTCAACTAACATATGGAAGTCGCACATTTCTGGACAAATCAAACGGGGCATACCAGCTGGTGACTACTTCAAAGGTACAAGGCACAATGGTTTAGTTTTCCAGCTAGTTTCGCGAAAAAGAGACGCCATGAACGTGTTCCATGCTTGCCACATTAAATGTCATTCATCTCGTGCCGAGACCACTGTCCTTTTACTCGATCTCATGCCCACAACATCGGATGCTATTTGTGTCTCGTCGAACATGAAGGTGACGTCTCGACAGAACGGTCGCGTGTTGCAGGGTTCGATTTCATGCCATCATTTTCTATGGAGTCATGTTGCTTCTCTCGTTGACTCGCACAACCACGTCTACCCCGACGAGGTTCCAGCTGTTGCGACCCAGAGAGTGCAAGACAGCGAACATCCGCTTGGATCAAAGCAAGGCGAATTCAATGACTCATCGCGTTGTCGCTATAGACACGCGAGCGTCCCCCTTTTACAAACTAGTTGGTACAGCTGCGATCGACAGACAGCCAAGTTTCATTTTGCCATCCCACAACATGTTGCTCCTGAGCGTGTTTGACGACATCAAGCGAGAGGAATACCGACAGCTACTCAACGAACCCACCCATGTCTTGAACCAACTCAAGCGGAAACGGGAACAGTCACGCGAGTCCACGCGGCGGTGGCGCGCCAACGAACAGCACATGCTCGATTCTCTCCGACACCAAGTGGTCCAGCTAGAAGCCCAGCTCAAGGCAAAATTAGAGGAGAAGACAACGCATGGAGACCAACGCATGGAGTTACTCGTGGTCAAGACGCGGTTCTACGTCGCCCAAAACATGCAACTACGCGAGGCGCTCGAGCGTCGGCAGATGAAAGCCAAGGAGCTCGCGCAGTTGGTGCAACGTCGTTGCCCGCTTTGAAAAGTGCATACAGTAGATATATTTGAACGAACCTAAGCCACAAACCTATTTAACAATCACAGCAACAAGTGAAATTCTCAAATGTCTACAATCGCGTCCCTGTGAAGACGCCACCGTTTCCTATTGAAGTCGTTGACAGGGCCAATCTTCGTGTTGGCCGTCGATCAATGTGTTGTTTTTCGCGGGTGTTCAAGCCCATCTAAGTCGTAATAAAAGTCCATCGAGTGCCAATAAATTCCAAGGGAAACAACTCACTTAACTATTGAGAAATCAAGACCGGGGCTGCGTTTGCTTTCGTGGAATGGTGGGCGATCATGCATATTCTACCCGAGGTATTCGACATGAGTTGAACTTGCTCTTTATACCCCCATTGTGTTTTGTCTACAATCAAATCCAGATGTGCTGATGATTGTGTAACAAATCAATCAGCCGATTCTGCAATTGCTTTTTCGACTGACAACCAATGACTTGGGTGCCCCACTTCTGTACATTCCACATGAATTTCTCGGCAATACAGGGCAGGCGAGGAAGCGAATTAAATTGTGTGGTTATAACCAACCCCCGTCCCTACTCGCACCTTTTCTCGCCCCATGACTCCATTACAAGCTGACTTCGCACGAAAAGTAACATGTGATCTGCACGGAATTGCCCACTGGCAAGAGTTTGAACTCTCTCAACGCAAGACGAATTCCTCCTCCCCCGCTACCTATCTGGCGGTTGTCCCCCGTCCCAACAATGGGCAGTGCCCCCCGCATCTCGGGCGAATGCCTTTGTCGGTCGCCCAGAAATTTCTCACAACTTACTGCGGAAGTTTGGGCAGCGTATCGGTCGTTGGGTGCTGCTTCCTCTACCTTGTATGTATTCACCGTCATCTACGCGTCAGTACCCACGGAATAGAAACAAAGAACCTCGCGGGAGAGGCATGCCAAGGAGAAGCAAAACCCTTCGATATTCATGCAGTATATACACCGTGCTTGCAGCTCGTCAACGCAGCCTTCCTTGGTATCAATTGGGGGTAAAAGGGGGAGCTCGCTGCACACCAGAAACCGAAGGCCTGACACTCGACTAGAGGTACCGCAGCGAATGTATAGTTTCCAGATTCCCCATTTGTTAGCATTATTTCCTTGTGCAACCCGACCGTAGAATAAATTGACATGAAAATTATATGACTTTGCATTTTGACAGTCAGTAGCCAATCATGTTGGCCCTCCCCCTGGACCTATTCAAAAACAATCGTCGCAGCATTTTCCAGCGGAGGTTGCATACAAGCAAAACTGAAGCGGGGCCAATCGCGCGATCCAGGCGGCCGTGGCGCTCCAACGAGCGTGTTCGTAGCAGCGCATCGACCCTTACCTTGAAAGTTTTGTCGCACCGCATTGAGTCCCTGCGATCCAGCTAGAGGCCAACGTGAAAGCATGGGAAGAAGCCGCATGGATGTACCTCAAAGGAGTGGAGTTTTGAGGGTGGAGGTCGAACGGAGCACCCTGACTTGGCTCGTAGACGACGCGCCTCATACCCATGGCTAACCCACGAGATGTTTTGCTCTAGACGTTTGGCCATACGATAAATTCCAACGAGCACAGCGCCCACGACTTGTGGGACCTCGTCTAGACCGCCTTCCAAGTCAAGGCACCTCTAGTCGGACAACGAGGTAGGATTAAATGCTGAAAACCCGCGCGGTCGATCGCAACAAGATGGTGGTTGTGGTCAATGCATCCGCATGTTGTCCAGTGCTCCAACAAGAGTGCAGAGCGGCGTCGGATATGTAACTACGACAATATTGCTTGATTGCTGAAGTCGCACGCACAGTGTACGTGGAAAGTCTGGCGGAAAATGCGTCGGTTTGTCTCATAGACATGGCAGAGCAAGTAGACAACGGTGGATGACACCGCCCAACGCTTCGTTTACGTGCAACACGAGTCCGACTATGATGTTGGAAATCAATGTATGCAGCGCCGCTTGAAGGAGGGTTTGAGAGGAAGAGCCTCGTTGAAATCGGAATGCTTATCTGTAATTTTAAAACATCTCGAACTCAAAGTGTTTACGATTCGTGCCACGTTTGGTTTTCGTTTCTACGAATTGCTCAAAAGGATACAGCGGTACAGAGCGTCACCGTGAATGACAATGTCAATCAAGCTGTGGCATCCGCCAGTATTTTTTGCAATTAAAATCCTCCCCAAGACGACGACGTTGAAATGGCCTTAGTGCGTTCGTTCGAACCACCAGTGAGCCCCACCAAGTCCTTGACGCCCAAATTTCGTCGTGTCTCCTGCAGAAAGTTCATTTTGTGTACAAGAAACAAAACGTGTTGACATATTAAAGACGCAAGATTTCATCCGCAAGGAAACGCATGTCGTGCGACGACAACTTGAGCGCATGGTTGTCGTATAGTATGGGCTGCGACGTGACAAAGAATGGGTTCTCGCCCCAGTCGTCAAAGCTCGCGACTTCAGACGGCGAGGCGGCGGCGGGTGTCATGTGGACCAAAAACACATCCGCAGCGGGACCATCGAATGGAAGGGGGTCATAGGGGTTGGTGTGGGGGGGCGAGGAAGGAAGGCGGTGGTGGGGGGAGCAAGTGTAACCAAATGTGGTGGCCGTGCGGGGAGTGTAGATGGTATTCGTGCCTTCAGGGCAGGGAGTGTACGCGGGGGAATGCATAGTGCAGTAGTTGGGGCAGCCGTGTGGATGGCTGGTTGGCGTCGCAATCGAGCCGCGGCGAGGGGTGCTTCCTTTGGCTCGGTGGGTCTTGCGCTTGATGTTGAGCAAACGTTCAGGGTCTTCCTTGACAAAATGCGGTTGGCAGTAGACACTGAAGTGATTGTTGGTCTTGGCGAGCTTCCGGAAGCCAAAGTAGTTGAGCTGGCGTTGGAAGCTCGAGTATTTTGAGTGGCGAAAGTAGGTGGGGAGGATGT
>VJMH01005295.1:0-41513 GCA_009835185.1 Aphanomyces stellatus | reverse complement strand
CAGCGCCATCGCCATCATCCCACAGACGCCCGTGCTCTTCAAAGGCACGCTGCGCAACTACTTGGATCCGTTTGGTGAGTTCTCGGACGACGAGCTCTGGGCGTGTCTGCACAAGGTCAAGTTGGCCGAACGCATCGGTGGCGTGGATGGCAAGTTGGACAGCCAAGTGGAAGAGAACGGTGAGAACTTTAGCGTGGGCGAGCGGCAGATGCTGTGCATGGGTCGGGCGTTGCTGCGCCAAGCCCGCATCGTCGTGATGGACGAAGCCACGGCCGCCATCGACCACGAGACGGACCAGAACCTCCAGCGCGTGATCCGGACCGAGTTTGCGTCGTCGACGGTGTTGACCATTGCCCATCGTCTGGACACGGTGTTGGACGCCGACCGCATTTTGGTGTTTGACCAAGGCCGACTCGCGCAGTGCGATACGCCAAACAATTTGATTGACCAGGGTACTGGTATCTTTTTCGACCTCTGCTCTGAAGGCGGATATTTGGACAAAATCACCAAGCAACATTGAAGTTGGCACCACTGCTCAAGTTGCTTTGCAGTTTGATTAAATATATTTGATGTGTGCTTGAATATTTCATGGACTGAACTTTCGCTCTGGGAACCTTTTTTCTTTGGTGGGGCAGATTCATTCTGGACAAGTTCGAAAGCTCCATTGTCGACGACTTTTCCATCTAGACGGACGCATGGTAAACGAGAAGCTAAATGTTGTCTTTTTATGCCGTAAGACCAACTCGTCAACACACTCGCCGACATCGTCAGCTCCAAGTGTGTCGTCGCACGATCGAAGTGGAGGGTAGGACTTGAGACGAGCCACAGAGAGCCAAATGTTCCTTGGCGAAAATGTTCTAATTCGATGAAATGACGGGGCGTTCGTAGTGACTTCTCATTTCCAAACGGCGCCCATCATGGTGAACTCGAGCTTCTTCGTCTTGGCGCTCGGCACTGCTTTCTTGACAGCGACAGCACATGCTCAATCCTCGTGTCCAACGCGAACTCGCCGAGCGTGGAGTACCTACTCCACTACCGAAAAACAGCTCTATCTGAATGCGCTCAACTTGGGTACGGCACTTTACCTCAGTCCCTTGCATCCTATCCAAATGTGTTGTAGCCATGGCCCACGGTCTCCACCACAAATTTGTCGAAGTGCACATGGATCCAGCGTCGGAACACGAAGCCCACGACTGTCTCTTTCTCTACTGGCATCGCCGCTTCCTTCTCGCGTACGAAAACATGCTGCGCTCGCTCGGGGACGAGTACGAGTGCATAACGTTGCCATACTGGGATTTTTGGAAACTGAGCGCCAATTACCAAGGCCAGGTGTGCACATACATTAGCGATTGCAACACGTTGCCGCTCGATCTCGGCGCGATCACACCGTCCGACGACAACTACCAAGGACCTTACGCCGATACGTATCCTCAATGGGCTGGATGGTACTACGCAATCAACCAAGATACATGGTTCCAAGGTACGAGTTGCTACCGAAGCACTGGCAACCCTTCGACCAGCGCCTTTTGCCAAAGTCAAGTGGACTTTGACAAAAACACCTGCTACAAGTACGTCGTCGTCATGATTCATGCTTCGGCCCTTCTTGACCACAAAACATGCAGTTGCATTCCCCGCAACGACTTGACCCAAGCGACTGTCCCTGGCCTGCCGCTCCTCTTTGGCCAAGTGTTTGCATCGCAAGCTGGTTCAGACTCGTTCACGTATGTGACTAAAGGCGTGCAATACAACTACCACAATGGCATCCACGCCGCAATCAATTCCATCATGGGCACCTTTGCGTCGCCGTCAGATCCATTCTTTTACATCCACCACGTACGAACATCTACTAGTCTGGGTCGTTTCAACGACCCAACAACAAGGCCACGGTGGATGCGTTGCATTCGATATACGACAAGTGCGTGGTCAAGCCCAAGGGTGCTAACACGGCCGATCCGAAGAATCGCTTCCAGTGGCCCCAGACCGCCGATTGGCGCACCTCAGGGAATCCCAACGATGGCATCAAGAGATGCTGGAAATCGTTTTCCACGGTGTCGTCAAGAAAAAGCACCACCTACAAGTTTGTCGACTGGGTCCCGACGGACGACGTGCTCATGCATGTGATGGTCAATGACGGGACGTACAGCCGCTACGTCGATGTTTTGGACGTGGACAGCCCCTTGCGCCCGTACTTTGCCAGCATCACAGACGCCAATGGCACTATTTTGCACACGTACAAGGACTTTTTCGATACCAACGTTGGTACAAACCAATACAGCTACGATTTTGGCTCCAAGACGTATGGTCTGGGCCGTCTCAACGACCAATGCCGAAGCACAGTCAGTTCGACGGTGGCTGTGAGTTTCTTGGACGAGCAAGCGAGTACTCTGTTTGATGGGATTGAATTTGCCCATTATTCATTTTGTAGGCCCAGACGAGCTGGCAGCCCTCAAGCAACAGCGATTCCAGAACGATTTGTACCAGTTTTTCAAGCGAAAACGCGTCCCGGAGCATAAAATCGTCGACCAGATCAGTTTGGCTCGCTGCGTGTACACGAACGAATGTCTTGGTGGCGTGTTTGACTACACCGATGCGTTTCGCGAGAATTTCCGCGTCCACGGGTCGCCCGAGTGCTTTACGGCCATCCATCGCTATGCGAGTGGTGAGGTTGCATTGCCCGACGGCTGGCTCCAGCGCTTCATGCAGCATTATCCATGCCACTCGTCCGCCTTGTAGGACATTCATATTTGTATAACGTTACAATAAATATTGCTTCGTGTGTTGTGCTCTTGCTCCAAATTTTGGATTTTTGCATGATTGCTCGAATCGACGAGCAATCCGTTTTTTTCCACACACTCACAACTCATCCCTGATATGATTGGCCAATTTGAACCAATCAAAAGATTTTCTTTAGTTTCAGCCAATGGGCGCGATTCGTGATCGGTTTGATTCGATTCGCGACATCCCCAAACTCCTGCCGAATCGACAATATTTGTGGTGTGCTGTAAATCCACATCAAGTTGGACTGGCAGCGCAGCCATTTGAACCACTCACCTCTTATTGCTCTGTCTTTGCCGGCGGTGCCATACGTTCGAACCACAAATTCTCCATTGATGTATCAAATTAGGGATTGGTCATCAGGTGTCAACAAAATGACATCCACTTCATTTCACTCAGGTCGAGAAAGTCTTTGAAGCGGCGGATCGAGACAAGCGCAAGTACTCTTGTCGAGTCGATGAACGAGAGGTTCGAGAAGGTGTGCCCAATGGCATGATGGACAAAGCCACGGCGGCCATCGACCACGAGACGCACCAGAACCTCCAGCACGTGATCCGGACCGAGTTGGCGTCGTTGACGGTGTTGACCATCGCCCATCAGCTGGACAGGGTGTTGGACGCCGACCGTATTTTGGTGTTTGACCAAGGCCTCCTTGCGCAGTGCGATAAACCCTATAATATGATTGACCAGGGCACTGGTATTTTTTTCGATCTGTGCTCGGCGGGTGGGAATTTGGACAAGGTGTCAAAACATGTGCATCGGATCAATCCTTTTTGTTTGAATGTTGTCGTTAATCCCACGACTCGTCCCAGTCGGGCCCGATCACACCCTTGACCCCTCGCGCACGCCAGAAGGCCCGGCCGTAATTGCCAAGAATCTCTTCACCAGGTGCGATGGGCACATTCAACGACCACACGCCCACTTGAATGTTCCCGTTGTTGTCGCGGTATGTGTCAAAGGCGACGTTGGGCCGAGTCCCGATGTTGCGGTAGTCGTTGATGAACCGCGCTTCATTGCCGGCGAGCGTCGCGTCGACCGAGAACGAGCCATAGTACGTGACGGCGTAGTCAGAGTCGGGGAATTCTGTCTGGAGATGGACGCGACCAATGTAGTTGCACACGAGTGTGTCGGGTGGGATCTCGGTCGCCGCGAAGAGGCCGAAGCTGTTGAAGACTGGGTGCGATGGGTCGTCAATGCGGCGGATGGAGACTGGGGTCCTCGTTTGTGTCGGCTCCATGTGCTCGGGCATATCTTTGTCATCGCCTTCGGGGGGCACCACGTCGCAGCAAATGTCATTCTGTGTCAAATACGGCACGTCCGGCGCCGGCCAGTCGGCGCGCGCACATGCTGCCATGATGCTGCGATAGGGCAAATTTGAAAATGGACCAATCAGATCGTCGTCAATTGAGATCCGGACCATTGATTGGCCAACTTGGAACTCCAATCTCAAAACTCAAAACTCAAAACTCTAAAACTCAACGTCCCGCTGAAACTCAAACGGTATTTTAATCGAAATATTTATCGCCTTGAGCTCTCTATCCTTATTCCATGTCTTCGTTCTCGTCTTCTTCGTCTTGCTCCGTCGGCTCAATCTGCTTGATCGTTTCTATCAGCGACTGCACCGTCTCGAGTTGCTGGTCCAAGTCAAACTCGTCTCCCAAATCCGTTTGCAATTTGGTCAACATCTAACAACATGTCACACTCGACACGACGACACTTCCCCTACCGCATTGCAACGCTCCAAAAACTCGAGCGCCGTGTCGTAATCCTCCATCTCGTTGTAGCACGAACCGACCAAGAACCACAATTCTGCATTCTCGTCGTCTTCTTGCATCACGCCTTCGAGCACATAGGCTGCTTGCTCGTACTTTTCAACTTCGACCAGCAACTTGCCCGTGAAGATGCGAAAATCGAGCGACGGCATCGTGCTTTCGTCTACGCGCAACGCATCAGCTCACGTTCGCGACTCGTTCGCGGATTGTTCTGGACCTACCACAGGCATTCAAGCGCTTGACCGTTTCGTCCAAGAATTCGACGGCTTCGTCCTTGCGCTGTTGAACGAGGCGAAAGTTGGCCATGGCCTGCGTGGCTTCCGGCAAGCCCAAGTCGTACTTGAGGGCTTCTTGGAGGTATTGCTCGCATTTGGATTCGGCATTGTCGAGGTCGCTACAGCATGCGTCACGAGGATGAAATGGTCAGACGTCGCACCAGAGATCCGTCATGTAGAGTTCGCCGAGACTGCAATAGGCGTCGCAGATTTGCTTCTTCAATAACTTAGATTCGTCCAACTAGGACGCGATGCGAGATGAGAACGCCCATGACAACGGTTGACACGTACATGGGCAGGCACATGCGCCAGCGTTTCGTTCATGTAGGCAATGCCTTGCAAGGCGTACTGTTCGCTCGTTTCCCCTTGAACCAACTGGGCCGCGTAGAGCCACTTGCCAGGATTGTGTTTGGGGGCAATTTCCATGCTCCGCATGAATGCCTGCAGTGCGGTCTCGGGGTCTCGGATTTCCGTCGCGAGTTCGCCGATCGCGTCAAAGATCTCCGAGTTGTTGGGCTCCAAGGCAGCGGCTTTCTGGAAAAACTTGATCGCAAGCTCTGGCTGGCATTCGTCTACCAAAGACTCGGCGCGCTCAAGTAGTTGCGCGGCACTCGCGACACTCTTCACGGCGGCTTTCCCCTTCTTCACCATCGCGGCGCCCTTTGTTTTCGTTTGGCCAGAGGTGTGGGCACCCGAAATGGACCAATCAGAGACAAGCATCCAGCGAACGGAGGACCAATCACAGCCACACTCTTGAATCTAATACATCTAATTTCACAGGGAATGGGACAATCGCGGGACAAAGGCCTGCAGAGCATACCAGGGTGCTTTGTTTCATACGCTTGCTTATTGTACACACCATTGCTTGTCAAACTCCTAGTGAATGCTACACAAGACTTGGTGCTCGTATATAACGTGCAGCTCGCATCTCGGCACTTCGCCGTGTGGTGGGCTGGTACTCCAGTAGTCAATGACGGGGTTTGTCCCGTTTGCCCCGGGCCGCGTCCCAATTAAGGGTTTGAATTCGACCAATCAGAGCCACGGAATCACGATCTCGTTGACCAATTACATCGTGCACATGGTAGTATCTTTCCACCGTCCAAATATGCGCGCGAGAATCGACGGCGCCGCTGTGGCCGCGACGGCCTGGATCGCGTTTGCGAATTCTCTCTCCGGTCAATTTGTCTGGGACGACAGAGGAGCGATTTTGAACAATCTTGATGTTCATTCCGACGTCTCGTCTCTGCAAGACCTCCTCGTCCACGACTTTTGGGGCATGAACCTGTCCCTGCCGCAGAGCCACAAGAGCTTTCGCCCGCTCACGGTGCTCACGTTCCGCCTCAACTACATGGTGGATGGTCTCCATCCATGGGGATACCATCTTGTCAATGTCTTCCTGCATGCTGTGGCCTCCGTGCTCGTTGTCTTCACCGGCCGCGCACTCTTTGGCCGGGAGCACTCAGCTCCCCTTCTCGCAGGCCTGCTCTTTGCCGCACATCCAATCCACTGCGACTCTGTTGCGAGTGTTGTGGGCCGCGCCGACATTTTGTGTACCGTGCTCTCCCTTGTGGCCTTCTTGACTCACCATCAAGGCCTGGACCATCCTTCCATCAGCGTTTGGCGGGTAATTGCAACGATTGTCTGCGTTGTCTCAGGTCTGTCTCGACTGAAAGCCCATGGTCTAGTCGCTTCGTTGTCTCATTCTTGACTAGCGACATTGGCCAAGGAGTCTGGCGTGACAACATTTGCGATCTTGCTTGCTTTGGAAGTGTACCATCATTGTCGATCCACTACCTCGACCTCACGATGGCGGCGACTGGGTCGATGCACCTGCCTCGTCTTGGCCGCCGCCGCCACGATCGCATGGCGCATTAGCCTCAACGGCCAGCACAAACTCTTCGAATGGAGCATCTACGAAAACGAGTTTGTCCACTTGCCGCGCGGGACCCAAGTCCTGTCGTATGCCCATGTCCACGCGCTGTATCTCTGGAAGCTACTCTGGCCACATCATCTCTGCTACGACTACGGCTGGAAGACCATTGATGCCATCTCGAGTGTATGGGACGTTCGCAACGCAGGCACCATTGTGGCCTATGGCGTCGTACTTGGCGGCTCCGCAATCGTGACCATGTGGGCCAATCATTTATTTGTCGTCGTCGCGTTGGCGCTGTGCCCCTTTGTCCCTGCCTCGCACGTCTTCTTTCCCGTGGGCACGATCCTCGCCGAACGGCTCTTGTATTTTCCAAGCGTCGGCTTTTCTCTCGGCGTCGGCTGCGTCCTGGCACACGCGGTGACGGCTTCGTCGGCGCCACTCGGACGTGTCCTCCGCGGTGTTTACGTCATTTTGCTGCTCCTGGCTCTTGGACGCACCGTCCGCCGAAATCAAGACTGGCACAACGAAGCCAGTCTCTTTGGCAGCGCGCTCGAGGTCGCCCCCACGAGCGTCAAGGTGCTCACTAACGTAGGCAAAGAACGGCGGATTACCGACCCGGCGCGCGCCGCGTTTTATCTAGACGTGGCCGTGGACCTCATGCCCCAGAATGGACTTGCGCATTTGAACCTCGCGGCCGCCTACGGGCAACTCGAAAAGCCGTTGCATGCAATGCAGCATCTCGTGCATGCGATCGCCCTCGAGGCGCAACCCAAGGTACGGTCAGGCGTACGCAATTGCTTGGACAGTCGATGACTAGGCGTACACGGCTTTGAGTCAACACTTGGTTGCATTCTGGGAAACACACGCCACTCAAAAAGGGGAAGCGTCCAAGACACTCGAGATGGCGGCGTCGTTCATCCAAGAAGCCATGGAGCGAGGGGAGACATCGCCGTCAATGTATTATGGCCAAGCCAAAGTTGCCTACGCCAAGGGACAGGCCCACGACACGATTGCGTAAACAATGATGCTCGACCCATCGGGATGACGAACGGCTGTGACATGGTAGATGGCTACATCGGACCCTCGAGGCCAATCGCCGCGTCGCCGCCCGGGGGTATGACGTGGACGAACAAGTGGACGGCTGCTTCATCGACACCATGCTGGGTCTGGCATGGGAAAAGACGCAGCTAGTCCCCCCTGCAAGCGAGACGGACGCTTCCGGTGACGATCTTTACATATCCTTTTCGATTGCGTACACATGGACCCGATCACGACTCATATGTAGTTTCGTACAACGATGTTTACGCCTCCTTGCTGCCACGACACGACGACATGGTGGCCTGTCTCACGCTCGTCAACAATGCTGCTGCGTACTGGCACCGCCGAGGCCGCGCCCAGGACGCACTCGCGTTGATCCAAGCAGCCGTGACGCGTCATCCGTCCCACGAAGTCCTTTGGGCCAACGCTGGCTTCATGGCAGAGTCTTTGGGTGACGCGGTGCTGGCGCGGGAATGTTTCCAGGCGGCGCTGGAGCTAGCACCGACCACCATGGCCCATTTGGCCGTCAAACTCTACTAGGACATGTGTGTGTATCAAATATAGTATACATTGAAGGACGTTAAATAATAGGACGACGATTGTGCTCTACAGCTCGAGCATGAAGACTTCTTCGTCGTCTTCTCCTGACCGGGAGCACGCATTGCCGTCGTCCATTTCGTCTTCCAAGTCATTCAACGCGAGATTCCACCGGTGGACGTGGCGCCTCGATAGCGGTCGCGCGGGCAGGTGCGTGACCAAATCGTCATCGAAAGACGAGGTGCGCTGGTCGCGGCGGCGCCCAAAGTTGATCGTGATGGGTTGGCTCTTGGGCGTTTCCATGCGAGGAGACGACGACGAAGGTGACGTTATGCTGTCGGCTTGGACGTTCATGTTGCCGAGGACAATGTAGCGTGCCGAAGTCATCATCGTTTGCTTGACCAACGACTTGAAGCTGTCGTTAAAGTAGTTGGTGGGGCTGCCACTGTTGATGCTGTCGTGAGTGGCGAAGGGTGTGGGCGGGAAGGAAGCCATCGTCGTGTCGATCATGTTGATGCTTGCTGTCAAGTTATGAAATGGAAAAATGAGGTGGGGACGCGGTTGGTCGTTCGCTGACCTGGGATCCATGTGACAGGAGAAATCCTCGACACCGATTGGCTTGTTTCTCGCCAGGCCGTTGCATGTGAAGAATCCAGCCTTTTCATTGGTCATCGATTGACCAATGGCATCGCTAGAAACACCAACTGCGCCACGAGAATCGACGGCGCGCACTTGTGGTGGACCGACGCGATCCAAGGAACTCCGACTTTGGATTTGGACCGCGGTTCGTACCGTTTTAGTCATTGAACTGCGGTCCCGGTAAGAAATGAAACCGACATGCATGAAACGGTCCGGTCGATAAGAACTTAACGGGCACCGACGCGGTTGATGCTGCGGCGACACTACGCCACTGGCGTCATGTATGGGAATGCCTGCAGGTGAGGCGTGTATGCCCAACGTACAGTACGAATCCTGCATGTTGAAAACATGTCTGAGGCGTCGATTCGCCTTGACAAGTTGCGGCGCCGTCCCTGATAAAGCTCATGGCACAAAGCCCCCTGCAAACGATGCCGCCTCATCATTGATGTGTGCTTGCAGTGGTGTTCGTCGGGATCGAGGGCCACTGCCCACCGTTTTTGAATGCACGCTGTGACGACGATGAGCTATTCGTCGGCGGCAAAGGCGGCCACCATCGACAGCAATACGTGTTGTCGGATTACAGTACCATGGAATCAATCATGCATTACGACGAACCCTGGTCGTCCCAAATGCTCACGTCCTCGGCCATGTCGCGCTGCAGCAGCAATCGCATGAGTTTTCCATGTGGGCTTGAAATGAAACACAAACAGCTCCGTTGAGATGGGTTGCACGCAGCCCGGCGAGGCAAGTACATTGGACGGAATCTGTGACTTATGGGGCAATCACAGTGCTGGCGCTCGCACAGAACCAATGTTGCGGACGTCCCAAGTGATCATAACGACATCGACGACATCCAAGGTGCAACTGGTTGTATTTTGACGTCCACCAAGACACCGACCAACATAAAGCACTCGAACAGTGCGAATCAACGAAATGTAATTCGGGCGGGCTGGATTTTGTAGACCGATCCAAACCGTACCCACGAATGCAATACTACATTTCAAAATGCCCCAGAAAAAGTCTGCCGCGTCGCTCCTGGACGCGCTGTCGCCGCAGCTTCTCTCGCTCGTCGAAGCTTCCCTTGGTCAGTCTCTCGTCAAAGCGACGGACGCGGCACCGCCCTCCATCTCCGTCCCATCCTCGGCCAAGACGGACGCTTCCAAGGCTGAGGAGACATCATCGCCACCTCTGCAACCCCCTCCGGCTGTACCACGGCGGCCTACAGGTCTCAACCACTCCGAAGTGTTTGTGCTGCGCGAGTCCTCGTCTCCAGGGTTCATAGTCCGCGAGGATTTTCTCGGTGATGCGCCTGCGATGGCCGTGCGGGATGCCTGCCTCCGTCTGCAACAGATGCACGAGATGCGGGACGCAGAAGTCGGGATGGGGAAGGGCGGCGACGTGACCTCGCACGTCGCACACGCCCGCGGCGACCAACTCATGTGGCTCTCCCACGACGAATCCCAAGTGCCGCCTCCGATCCAGCATTTGATGAAGCACATCGAGCGCCTCGTGCACGGTGCGTCCCCTCCTCTTGACTCCATGTCATGTCGTCCTAGGACTCGTCAAGGCCGCGCCTGAGCTCGGCATCCGCAACATTCGATCGACGCAATTCGCCATCTTTGTACGTGTGTGTCTTGGACTGGATTCACATGCGGTAAACTAGCCTGGCAACAACACCCGCTTTGTCAAGCACGTCGACACATATAGCCACAGGCCCGGCCTACGCCGCTGCATCACGTGTCTGTACTACCTCAACCCACATTGGGACCTCAGTCATGGCGGCCAACTGCGTGTGCATCTCGGGGAATCTTCCTGGGACGTTCCGCCACGCCTGGACACGCTGCTGCTCTTTCGAAGCACCGACGTCGAGCACGAAGTGCTCCCGACGACCGTCGACCGTCTGGCGCTCACGACGTGGTTTTATTGCAACGCAGATGACGCAAACATCCCCCACACCACCCGCACAGCGAATCCTGCTTCTGCCACCGCCGCCGCCGCGCCAAAGACATTCCCTCGCGCGTCTCGCCCACCGTGCATCCGCTCCGATGATTCCCAGCCTCTTGATGTGGACATGGCGCCGCGCCGCGCCCCGCCGCTCCCAACATCCATCTCGCCATCCCCTGACGACACCATCTTTGTGTCGATTCCGAGCTTTCGAGACTCGGAATGCGCGCCGACGCTCCAGCATTTGTTTGCCACTGCGGCGTGCCCCGCGCGCGTCGTTGTCGGGCTGTGCCTCCAACACGCCGACGACGACGACACGGCGTTTGTCGACAAGTATGGCGCCCAGGTCCGAGTGACGCGCATGCATCACACCGACGCCACGGGCCCGTGTTTGGCACGCCATGCCGCACAGCAGTTGTGGCGGGGCGAGCGATACCACCTCCAGATTGACAGCCACATGCGGTACGAATCGTTGGTTCGTTCGTACGAGCAACTACTGTCATTCGATTGTAACAATCCCCAACATGTTAGGTTCCGCCCCCACTGGGACGCCTACTTGGTTGAACAATTACACCGTTGCGACGCCACCAAACCCATCCTCACGACCTACCCCATGGGCTACCACTTACCCAACCAGGTACACTACTCTTGAAATCAATCTAACGATAGACCTAGATCCCATCGGACACACGCCCCACGCTGCTCTGTGCATCGCATTTTGACACGCATGGGCTCTTGCGCCAAACGGGCAAAGTCCTCAAAGTGTCTCCGCCACGGTGTGTGCACGATCTACATCCTCGTGAGACGCTCCGTCCGTTATTAGCCCGCTTCCGTGCAGTTTTTGGGCTGCCGGCTTTGCTTTCTCCGAGGCGACAGTGATCCAACATGTACGTCGGTGGCGTTTTCGCCGCCTTGGACTTATCTATGGGTACATACAGGTGCCATATGACCCATCCCTGTCGCATCTCTTTTTCGGCGAAGAAAACAGCATGGCGGCGCGGCTCTGGACCCACGGGTACGATTTCTTTGCCCCGCCAGAGGCTGTGGTCTACCACTTGTGGTCACGGGCCCATCGCCCCGTCTTTCAAGACACCCGACCGACTGCCGAGAAAGAAAAGGCGGCGTCCCTGGCCCGCGTCCAACGACTCTTGGCTGGCCAAGACGACAATCCGACGACAGGATTGGGCCAAGAACGTTCCATTCGAGCGTTCGAAGCGATGCAGGGCGTGTGCTTTGCGACCCAAGACATCGACTGGACGAGCATGTGGGGACGCACGCACGCACCGATCGAATTTGACTTGGCTGCGTCGTCGGCGGTCACGTTTACAGACGAGAAGACCTCACGTTGAGAACAAGGCAGAGGAAAGAGGATGTACCGTGAGGGTGTATGGACGGTCTTGCGACAATCTAATCTCGTTCGAGCGCTTCTTGGATACCGTCGACGTGCTACGGTAATCACTTTTTAGTGGCATCTGTGTTGTCGACACCGTGTCCTTTCAAAGTTTCGAGCGATCTTACACTCGCGTCTGATTGGCCATCCGTTGGCCAATCACACGCATAGAACATGCAAATCTTCTTTGATTCCGTTTTTGCGGCCAAGACACGAACGCCTCCCGCCACCGTCGCCACCACCCATGGCACGAGCTGTATCTCCACCTCCACCATCTCCTTCATCATGGAGCGGTCATCTTCCCCTCGCGGCAGTCGCATGTGTGGCCTTGGCGACCTTTGCCAACTCGCTCGCCGCGGGCTTTGTCTGGGACGACCGCGCCGCCATCCTCACCAACCTCGACATCCGCACCGACGGCCCGTTTTCCGCATGGGATCTCTTTCGACATGACTTTTGGGGCACGCTTCTCACGTCGCCATCAAGCCACAAGAGTTTCCGTCCCTTTACAGTGCTCACGTTCCGCCTCAACTATGCCCTCTCTGGCTTTGACCCGTGGGGCTACCACATGACCAACGTGCTCTTGCATGTCGCTTCGTCTGTCCTCGTCGTCGTCTCTGGCCGTGCTGTTTGCACTTACCATGATAGTACTGAGAAACATGGATCGACGCTGCGTCGGGCGCCTGTTTTCGCTGGACTTATCTTTGCCGTCCACCCGATTCACTGTGACTCGGTGGCCAGCATCGTCGGTCGCGCCGACGTGCTTTGCACGCTCGTGTCGTTGCTCGCTTTTCTTGCATACCACCGCGCAATGGTGTCCATGGCCGAGCGTCCGTGGTCTTCTACTATCTTGTTTGGTCTCGCTCAGGCTTTGGTCGTTGTCGGTACGTTGTCGGGTGGACGATAGATAACATGTTTACGGAACCCATCGTGTAGCGACGCTGTGCAAAGAATTGGGCGCGACGACGCTCGGCATCTTTGTCGTCCTTGAATGTATCCATGCGATACACAATTCGCGTCTCGCACTCGCCGGCATCCTCCGCCTCGGCCTCGTTCTCGGCGGCGGCGTCGTCGGCATCCTTGGCCGCGTCGCACTCAATGGCAGCCACGTGCTCTACCAATGGACTGCCATGGAGAACAACATTGCGTTGCTCCCGCCTGGCCTTGCCCGGGCTCTCACAACCGCCCACACCCACGCATGGTACCTCTACAAGATCGTCTGGCCCCAGCACCTCTGCTACGACTATGGCTACAAGACGATCCCGACCATTGAGTCGATCACGGACCCACGCAACCTACTCACGCTCCTCGCCTATGCGGCGGTCCTGGCGTTGGTGGTCGTGGCCATCCGAAGCCTGCGCGCGACGCCAGCACTCCTCCTCATGGTCGCGTTCGGAGCGGTCCCGTTCGTGCCCGCGGCCAACGTCCTCTTTCCCGTCGGCACGATCGTGGCCGAGCGACTGCTCTACTTTCCCAGCGTTGGCGTCAGCTTCCTCGCAGGCTACGCCGCCGACGTCGCCCTCTGCCAAAGCCACCGCGTGCATCCGACGTGGATGCCGCCGCTCCTCTACGCCGTCGGTGGCGTCGTCTTGGCCATCGCGGCCGCGCGGTCCGTGCGTCGAAACATGGACTGGGCCAATGAACACGCACTCTTTGAAGCGTCGATCCGCGTTGCCCCGTGGAGCACCAAAGTGCTGAGCAATCTCTCCAAGGTACTCCTGAATGGCGACCCGCCCCGCGCGGCGGCGTACCTCGATCGCGCCCTCACCGTCCTCCCTCGTTACCCGATTGGGTTTTTCAACCTCGGGCTTGCCTATGTCAACATGGGCAAGCTGCTCCATGGCGTCGACAACCTCATGCGCGCGATCGAAGTCGAGGGCTCGCTCTCGGTAGGCTCGTTGTCGTCGTCGTACGACCCTACCCCTCATTTCAACTAGGCGTATGCGTACTTGGGCAAATATGCATATGAGTTTTACTTGGGTAACCAGCACGGCCAGTTCAAGACGACCAAACCCACACACGCCCACGCGACCGCACAAAAGCTACTTGATTACGCCCTCGACAACGGACAGAACCTCCCCGTGGTCTGTCTCACGCGGGGCCTCCTCGCGTATTACGCCGGCGACGTGGCCGGCGCCATCCCGTAGGCCTCCTTGACAACCATTGCTCCACCAGACGACATACGTAGGTACTTGGAACGAACGTTGCGCGAAAACGACCGTGTCCACGCCCGCGGCTACGATTTGGAGGAACTCGTCGACGCGTGCACGGTCTACAGCATGCTTGCGCTCGCAAATCAAGAGCAAGGCGACCGTGACCGTGCGTTTGCATTATATATATCCTTTTCCCGAGTCAGTCGTCTCCCTGCCAATGTCTTTTTGATGCTGTTCTTGTCCTTGACCGATCGTTTACGACAGCGCCGTGAACCAAGGACTTGACTGCGTCGAATTGCTCAACAACGCCGCCCTCATGTTCAAGGAGCGAGGTTTTGCCGAGAGAGCCGCCGCCATGTACGACCGCGCGTTGCAGCAATACCCGCGCCACAGCAGCGTGCTCACGAATGCAGGGTTCTTGGCGGAACAATCTGGGAATCCCGTCGAAGCGCTCAATTACTACATGCGCGCGGTGGAAGCAGACCCGACCAACGCCCAAAGCAAACTCAACTTTGACAATCTGTACGCGCGCATCTCGGTCCCCGACGTCGATTCGTTCTTGGAGCCGATGCCGATGGAATTTTGATTGTGCGTCGTGAAATAGATGTAAACCGATACAAATCGTGTTTTATGAATGCATTGGCAATTCAATGGTTACTGCTTTTGCCACGCAATGGTTTCGCCGGCGCGGAGAGGCACCAAGCGACTCGTGTCGAACGGATACGTCTCGGGTACGGTCCAGGTCGTGGGTTCGAGCACGGCGGTGCCGTCGTTGAGTGGCAAGCCGTAAAAGGTTGCTCCGTTGACACTGCAAAAGGACTACATGGGCAGAGAGAGACGGGTGAGTTTGTAGTTGGTGGCCGCAATCAGAAAAAGGCAACGTCGACCAGGAGAATCAGAATCAGAGAATCAGATGATAACACAACAACGTACTTCAAAGTGTTGGAGGCAGCCAGCTGCTTCAAACGCTTCGGCATACAATTCGAGCGCGGCGTGGGCCGTGTGGATGCCCGCACAGCCTACACGAGGATGACGTCATCCATGACCATGATGACGTAGACAAAGCACCTACCGCAACCCGAATGTTTCTTGTCGACAATGTGTGGCGCGCTGTCCGTGCCGAGGAAAAACTTGGGGTTGCCGCTCTTGACGGCATCGAGGAGCGCGAGGCGGTGCGTCTCGCGCTTAAGGACGGGGAGGCAGTACTTGTGGGGACGCAACCCACCTTGGAAGATGGCTAACCCGATGGGACACCGTATAAAGATGCATACACGAAAAACTATCGACGTACCATTGCGATTGTAGAGCAAGTGGTGGCACGTGATGGTCGCAGCGACGTTGGCGGGCGCTTGGGTGACAAAGGCCACGGCGTCGGCCGTCGTGATGTGCTCCATCACGAGCTTGAGGCGCGGGAAGCGCGCAATGAGCGGGACGAGGACCGCGTTGATGAAGGCGGCTTCGCGGTCAAAGATGTCAACCGACTGGTCGGTCACTTCGCCGTGCACTAAGAGCGGCATGCCAATCTCCGACATGGTTTCGAGGACGGGGTAGATGTTTTCAATCTTGGTCACGCCCGAATCCGAGTTGGTCGTCGCGCCAGCTGCATGCACCATGAGACGTCAAAACGAATCAAATGGGCCTACCGGGGTAGTACTTGACGGCAAAGACAACCCCCGACGCTTTCGCGGCGCGGATGATCTCGGGCGTCGTGTGGTCCGTCATGTACAACGTCATGAGCGGCTCGAAGACGCGGCCCGCGGGCACATGCTTAAGGATGCGTTCGCGGTACGCGACAGCCATCTCGGCCGTCGTGACCGGCGGCACCAAATTGGGCATGGCAATCGCGCGGCGGAATTGCGCCGACGCTTGCGGGACCGTGAGAGCAAGGGCCGCGCCATCGCGTAAGTGGTGATGCATGTCATCGGCAGCGCGGATGCGCAACGTGGTTCGCGAGGAGGACATGGCGGTCGAGAGAAGACGGCGGTGGAGTATGATTTGAATCGGTGGCGAAACAACGGCAAGTCTGGAATCACATTTCTGCGTGTGGGAAGATTTTTGTCAGTGGGCCAATCCTGTGTCTCAATTTGACAATTAATATCCAATCAAAATGAACTAAAAGCACCAATGATGTATTGTGATGGGTTGAATTTAAGCCAATCAGAGAAATATCGAATCCTTTCCAAATCCCATTTTTGTATCGCACGGCGGCATGGTTTGGGGGTTGAACGTGGACATATACACAACGACGGCGGCGACGTCGTCCACAGAATCACGCGAACGTTGTCCTCATGGGATTATGATATCTACCTTCATCCGACGGAACTGCCGTCTGATAGAAGCATCACTCGCGCAACGGTGGAACACTAACGCTTAAAATAGCGCGCGGGCCCGACGACAGCACGAAATCGTTTGAAACGGATCCCCATCGACATGCCGCTGTCTCTCATTCTCGCATTTGCTTGACACTCCACATCGTCTTCCTCAACAACATGGGCTCTGCGTTCTCCCGTCCCGCGATCACCGCTGTCGGCGTCTTGTACCCGGCCTACGCGAGCTTCAAGGCACTCGAGACCGCCCAAGTCGACGACGACAAGCAATGGTTGACCTATTGGGTTGTCTTCTCCATCACATCGTCAGCGGAAGAAGTCGCAGAGCAAGTCGTGTCGTACTTGCCGGGGTACTACGTCGCCAAGTTTGTCTTCCTCGTCTGGTTGATGCTTCCCAAGACCCGCGGCGCCATCACGGTCTACAATCAAGTCATCGCGCCCATGCTCAAGAAGTACGAGCCCGTCATCGACGACAAGCTTCGCCTCCTTCGCGCGTACGTCGAAAATTGGATCGAGGACATGAAGCTCAACGGCGCGAAATATATTGGCCAAGGCATCGCCGCTGCCATGGAGACTGCCAAGCAAGTCCAGGAACAGGCCAACAGCAGCCCGTTGAAGGCACAAGTGGTGGCGCGGATCCAAGACATCCAACAGGCCAGCATGCGCCACCTCAAGAAGGGCGCGAAGAAGCAAGTCGCGACCGAAGACGACGAACCCACGCGCCACGCCGAGATGGTCTCGACCGAATAAAATGCGACAAGATCTCGAAACAAGAGGCACGCACCAACACGCCCCACAACATAGCAACTTAGCTAGTCATGATCGAATATGACTCTTTTTATTTCTGTCCTTCGACAGAGGTCGCATGGGGTCATCAATATCGTAGTGCTGATAACATCACCACACACAGGAGGATGGAGGCACCAGAGCACACACCTCGCTGTTCACTCTCCATCAATTCTAAATGCAACGTTGCGGTGGCACGCACGGAGACTTTTATCCTCATTCATCATGCTGTCAATCCAAAGTGATAGTCCAATGTCATCAAACATGACAAATATGTCTTTCACCAACACATAGGACTTGTTGAAAATATATGTCTCGTCTCGCGACTGTAGAGTTACGTCGAGATGTACGAGTGGTTAAAGTCTTCCCGCGAGTTGGACTTGTCAATGTACGAGTGGGGCTTGAAGTGTTCGGCTTGGATGAGCTCCGCGAGCATCGGCGCGACACTGAGGCGCTTGACCTTGTGCGAGTGGTGGCGGCCGGCCTCGGCGGGAATCGTGTCCATCACAACGACTTCGTGGACGGCGCTTTCGTCGATCGACTTTTCGGCGTCGCCCGTCATGAGCGGATGCGACGCAAAGCAAAACGACCGCCGCGCGCCCGCTTCCTTGACCAAGTCGGCCAACTTGACAAGCGTGCCCGACGTATCGACCATGTCGTCCACGACGATGACCTCGGCGCCCTTGACGTCCCCAATGAGCTGGATCGCATCGGGCTCGTCGCCGTACGCGCCGCCGCGGATGCACGTCGCAAACGTGATGGGGATGTCGGGGAGCCACTTGCGTAGGCCGCGCTGGAAGACGCGTGCGCGCTTGACGCATTCGGGGTTGGGTGCCAAGACGACGATCGGGCCCTTGAAGTAGACCTAGACGACGACGGCGATGAGCGGACGAGACGATACGATGCGAGAGGCATACCTGGGTCGCAAAGTATTCAACGCCGGCCATGACTGTTTCCAACGTTTCCACGGGGATGTTGGTGTTGAAGAAGCTCGCTTCGTGGCCCTGGCCGCGCATTTGCAAGTCGACGGCGATGACGCGGTCGACGCCCATTACTTCCAACATCTTGGCAATGTCCTGCGCAGGACTGTGAATGAACTTGGAGTTCAAGCTCGTCGCGCTCGGGTTGCCGCGGCGATGGTGCTTGTACGCATAGTACGGGATAACAGTCGTGACCTTCTTTGCCGACGCGCGGCGCATCGTGCTCACCATGAGGAGCAACTCGATCACGTTGTCGTTCACGGGCGTGCCAAGCGACTGGACGATGTACACGTCCTTCCCGCGGACGCTTTCTTGGATCTGGCATTGCACCTCCCCGTCGGCAAAGCGACCGAGTTTGAGGCGGGCGACGCGCGTGCCCAATCGGCGCGCAATGTCGTCAGCGAGTTCAAAGTTCGACGACCCGCTGAAGATCTTGAGTTCGTGGCACCCAGGAATGAACATGCCAGCGTGCGTGCACGGGTGCTTGTCGGAGGGGAAGAAGGGCGAGAACGGATCCACGCGCTTGCGGTCACGCGGCACGCCAAACTCAATGTCGCGGAGGTTCGTCTCATCTTCCGCGAGAGCAGGGCGCTTCCATGCACCGAGGGTGAAGCCCATGCCGGCCGCGGTGAAGGCCAAGGCGCTCGAGACACGATCCAGACGCCACATCGTCGTTAGTGTTGCTGCTTGATCGAGCCACAACAAATATTGTTGTGGCCCCAGGCGTATCCGGGTGGATTATACTGCGTTGGGATTGGCTGGAATGAATTCATTTTAGCCAATTGGAACGAGCAACTCGACGACCACAGAATGATCAGCACAACGGGATTCTATTGCATACACATTTCCAGTCAAACATTGGAATCCCGAAAAATATTAGCACTTTTGTCGAATAATAATAAAATTATCGCCCAGCCAAAAAAGCATATCTTTCATCGCCAGTCAATCGGATGGCAGCTTCATCACAGACTGACCTGAGTCCTGCGTTGAAGTCGCATCCACATAGACACACATCTGTCACGAAGCAGACCAAAGAACTTCCTCTCGTGGTTGCCGTGGACCTGAGTCTCGCACGGGCCCGCTTCGGTATTCATGTCCCCGTTGGCACTATAAGGATTCTCACCGGAACCGGCAAGTAGTTGGCCGAAGGTGGGAGTCGCGTGCGACAATGACACAAGAAAGATGGCGGTTTATGCGGCAGCAACAACAACATCTTTCCATTCATAATTTGGTCGAGTTGGAATTGGCAATGGGACTACAATATCTATTTCTGCAATTGCCTCCACGCAAGTCGAGTACGATACGGTAGTCCCAGAACATGGCTGCCAATTGTAGAATTGTCGGTGTTGCCTGGGAGGCTCGAGCCATTCGAGATGACGTGGCAAGCTGGCGTGGGGTTTTCAAAAGTGGACCATCAGCTCGGGAACTGCGGCGTGTTCAAGTTCCAAGCTCGCTTCAATCCAAATCATCATATTGACAACTACCTTGGCCAGACCACATGCAACCATGGACTTGTTGTCTTCTTGGCATGCATCTCCTTCATCGACGGCGCACTTGGCCTGTCCATTCTTTCCTCACCACTCACCTTCCATTCCTGAGGAAATTACTTTGTAGATCCCACAATTGCAAGTGCTAAGCCCCATGGTTCAAGTGGAAATGCCCTCCTCTTCATGCTCGGGAGTTGTTTCTCTTCTGCTCGATCGCAGGGTTGAGTTTGTTGGCGTCGTCTTGGGTCGAAATAGAGTATTCCAACTTCTACAAAGTGCATTTGTCAAATATACTCCAGAGTACCACCTATTGTTTCAGTACAACAAATAGAAAGCGTGAACATATCTACTCAGGAGTATCAAACAATTTAGACCATCTAATTGGAGCGACCTTATGGAACTGCAACGCTCATTTTGAATGGAGATCATGTCAAGAGCGCCGCCCGAGGGTGCCGCGTGCGGCCACCCAAGCTGCACGGCGGAGCAGTTGTTCGCTGTGGCACAGACCTCGCATGTTCGCGGGTACAAGAACCTCATGCAGCTGTTCCGCGAGGAGACCGGGGTGGACTTCTTGGACCTGCCGGCAAAGAAGATCGTGTCGGCGGCCGCGGCATTGTTGCGCGACTGGGACGCACAGCAAACGCGGGACGAGGCGCTCTTGCAATCTAGCACGTCGTCGGCCTTCCCCACAGGCGTCGCTCTATTCACAGCGTACTCGAGCGACTACTCGGTCGGCCACGCGTGCGAGACCATCAACCGCCTCTACGCCGAGCGACACGGATACGAATTCCACACCGACGTGCTTCCGTACGAGGACATGTTGGCCGCGATCGCGCCGCGGCAATTCTGCGGCTGGTACAAAGTCGCAATGATTCGCCGTTTCCTCGCCGACATGGCGGCGCTGCATGCACGCGGGATCGGTTACCTCATGTGGATCGATGCAGATGCAGTCGTCGTCGACCATGCGTACGAGGTCGAAACATTGATTGCGCGCGCGGGGGCCCGAGGTACTCGCTTGTCTCGATCGATGCTCTCATCTCTTGTGGTTCAGATTTGATCATCTCGGAGGATGTGAATCCAGGCTGCTTGATCAACACGGGCGTCGTCCTCGTCCGTGTCTCGGAGTGGAGCCGTGACCTCTGGGACGATGTCTGGGTCTCCCGCAAGTACTTTGACGTGTTCTTCTACGAGCAGTCGGCGCTCATGCGCTGCCTCAAGAAGCGTCTCGAAGGTCTTGATGCAGTTCAGCCCTTTCACAGCTTTGTCGCGATGGGACCGCAGGGAGACAAGCTCTTTCCGCACACGTGTGTGACGCCGCATTTGGATTTAAATTCGAATCGATGCCGTGGCCTGACGGTGCACATTTCCAACCAACACAAAACCATCGACACGGGCCATGGAAGAAGCGAAGAGCACGACATGGCCAAGTTTATCTTTCATTGCGCAGGTAGAGTGACATGGTGTTGTTGGCTAAGACGATCACTCGAGGCCGATGCGACAAGGCAAGGACGCTCAAAGCAGTGCTGCAAGCCCATGGATTTGATGTACGTCGAGCGGCCAATGTCTAGCAACATGCATGTGTGTGTGTAGGTCGACGCGCTGCAGTTGACACGCATGAACTTGCAACGGCGAAATGGCGGTGCAACAACCAATGATGGGCTTGACCCAAGCGGCGGAGTAGTCCACCAACAGAGTGGATCGGATTGAATTGGTTTTACTTTTTGAGGCTGTGCGTCAACAATTCTTCCAAGAGGTGGTTGAGGTCGCCCAACATGACGCGGCCGTCGTCGATGAGACCGGCAGACATGGCGCCGTTGGTGTGGATTTGCTTGGCGATCTTTTCAGCCAACGCTTCGTTTTCCACACGCAACGCGTTCAACTTGACGATGATCGGATGGCGCGGGTTGATTTGGAGCACGTGTTTGGCCGACGGCATGGCGGCGCCGCCTTGGCTTTGGTTGACCATTTGCATCATGCTAACGGCATCAATGAAAGCGCGACAAGGAAAGATGACATACCGACGGACAGAGGCCGATTCGTGGTCGGTGACAACGGCGGGCGAGTCGTGGAGGCGGTTGGTCACGGTGACGTTGCTGACCTTGTCATCGAGCTTCAACGTCAACCACGCCGTCAAGTGGCTCGCTTCTTCGTCGCTGAGCTTTTCCCCGGCGACATTGTCCTAATCCCACAACGGGCGTGAAGATGCCATACAGAGTCAAACGACGTACTTCGTTCACGTCCAACTTGGCGGCTTCGGCCGAAATGACCTTGCGCGAGTTGAATTCCCCGACGCTGTTCATGACAAAGTCATCCATCGAGTGGTACACCAACAACACTTCCTTGTTGGTCTTCCTACATGAAAACGATGTGAACAAGTGTGTCTACAACCACCTCTCGCCATGGCCACAAAAATGGAGGTCATCTGGCATGGCAGTGTTGTCCCTTGTCATGAGACGTACTTGAAAGCTTCGTAGTAGGGCGACTGGAGGGCCAGTTCACGCGAGGGGGCGCACAAGTAGTAGATTTCGTTTTGGTCGGGGGACGAGCGCGAGACATATTCGTCCAGCGACGTCGTCTTGCCTTCGTCGAGGGCCGAGGATTCATAGCGGAGCAATTTCGACAACCCAGCCTACAACGCAACCCCGGACAACTTGACTCCCATGACACGTGTTGAATCTTACCTTGTTTTGATAATCCATGCACACGCCTTCCTTGATGAATTGGCCAAATTCCTTGAAAAATTCGTCGAATTTTTCAGGTTCCTTGCGCGCTTGGTCGTCCAAGAACTTCAGGATGCGGCGCGTCAAGACGTCCTTCATCTTGGCCAGCAAGCGCGAGTCCTGCATCTTTTCACGCGACAAGCTCAGCGGCAAGTCCTCGCTGTCCACGACGCCGCGCACAAAGCGCATCCAGTCGGGCAAAATGTCGGGAGAGTGGCGCTCGATCAGCACCTTGCGCGAGTACAAACTCACGCCCGGGTCCAGCCGCGCGTAACCAAACTTCTCCGTGTGCGACGACCCGATGAAGAAGAGCGTCTTGAGCTCAAGCGGCGCGTCGGCCTTGAAGTGGAGGCGATACATGGGCTCGTCGAACGCATTCGCGATAAACTTGTAAAACTCCGTGTACTGCTCGTCCGAGACTTCCTTGACGTCCTTGGTCCAGAGCGCTTGGACGACGTTGACTTCGGTTCCGTTGAGCACGATCGGGAACGCGACAAAGTTGGAGTACTTTTTGATGATCGATTCCACACGCTCGGGCTTGGCGTAGTCCTTGCACGAGTCCTTCATGTGCATGACGATCTTGGAGCCGCGGCCGACGTCCGACACGGCGCGCACTTCAAACGAGCCAGAGCTAGAAAGAGGGTCACACGTGACACAAAAGAGGGACGCGAGTACCCGTCCGACGACCAAACGTGGCCCGATCCATCGCCCAACGCAGACGCAGAGTACACTTCGACCTTGTCGGCGACCATAAAGGCCGAGTAAAAGCCGACACCAAACTTGCCAATGATGCCCGTGGCGGCGGCGGTGGTTTCCGTCGGCGCCTACGAGATGGCATGAGCATCCTGCATGAAACTTGACCTGTCGAGGTACCTCCTTCTTCAATTGCTCCATGAAGGCCTTGGAGCCCGAGCGCGCAATCGTGCCGAGGTTCTGCACCAGCTCTTCTTTGGACATGCCGACGCCCGTGTCTTCGATCGTGAGCGTGTTCTTCGCCACGTCGGTCGTGATGAGGATCTTGGGTTCGACTTCGGGCGTGAGGAGCGACGCACCGACGGCCTGGTGGTGGCGGAACTTTTCAAGCGCGTCGGACGCGTTCGAGATCAATTCGCGCACAAAGACTTCCTTGTCTGTGTAGATCGAGTGCGTCACGATGTCAAGCAATTGACGGGTTTCCGCTTGGAACTCGTGGCGATCCGCTGTGGAAGATACATGGGGCCGGTGAGACGACGAACGATGTGCGAAGGTCCGTACCAGGCGCGTCGGCCGTCGAGAACGCACGGAAGGTCATGGGCATGGTATGGCGCATGATGGGATGCATGTGGACCGCAGAGAGCGCGCGGGCCGCATGGCGACGCGTGGGCGCGACTGTCTTGTTCACGGCAACCGCCGCGGCGCGTTGAAGCGAAAGGCGAAGCATGTTCGACGAGTTCAAATATGTGGTTGGCTTGCGATTCGTGCAAATCCCAAGCCTTTCCAGAAGGGTGTCATGCGTTTTCATTGGCTCAAATTTTGAAGTGAAAGGTTTTTGATTGGCTGAATTAATGATTTTGTGTGCGGCCTGAGCGGTGCTTGGGCCTCGCGATTTTGAAACGTCAGTTGCCGTGGTCGCTGGTGAAGCGGCGGCGGCGACGGGAGTGTTCCATCGAACACTCGTGCCAATGAGGGGGTTTCTCAGAGTCATAATATCGCGCTACATCCACGGGATGGAACAAGGCTTCGCAGGAGCCTGCGTGACAATATCTCCTGATGTACGGTGGCGGCGGCACCAGCGGCTGGGTCGTTGGGATCCCCTGTGTCCTGACCCCATGGGATTCACACGTGCGACCGGTATCTGCTTGGCCTTAACGGGTGCGATTGAGTCGTTTCCGACGCGAGGACGAGATGAAAAGGAGACGCAGTCGCATGCAACCAACGGCGTCCAAAGCGGCTCCTCCGTGCTTGGCTCAGAAGCATTGCACGTCTGGACGCATGGGCTGCTGCCGCGGCATGAATCGCCGCGCGTCTCGGACAGACACATATGCAACAAGGTGGATCTATCGTTCGATTGGATGCAATCTGATCGAGGACACACGGCCTTCTTCCATCGCATTACGCATTACGCCCGCTTCCTCGGTCGTGGCAGTAATCGCATGTCGACTTGCCCTCGTCTTGGCATTCTCGTTCGATCGTGTCTATCCTGGGTTCCCGCGTCTCGTGCGTCCAGTCGTGACTGCCTCTCAGCACGAGATGGACTGCGACCGCGGGCGAGATGCCGCTTCAGAAGCGAATCACAAGCGGCGACTGGTGTAACGCCCTGCCACTGCCGATAATGGAAGAACGACACGGTCAAGCGCCATCGGGACTTCGGTCACATGTCCTCAGATTCCTTTTCACCAGGTTCCGCCCACATTCCCGCCTTCATGGAGAACCAGCTCTTCCACACGACGACGTCGACCTCCCATCTCCATCATCCATCGGCACACCAACAGCAATCATCACACCACCATCAACCGATCCTCCTCCCGAAGCTCCACGACAGCAGCGCCCACGGCAGCGACGCCCATCACCACCACCACCCGACCGACTTTTACTGCCTCTACAAAACCAACAAATGCCGCAACTTGCGCGGCGTCAAGCGTGACGGGACGCTCCACCGCCTCTGCAACGACCACCGCGAAAAGGCCAACGAGAGCCAACGAAAGAGCGAGACGAAGAAACGCATCTTCAAGCGAACGATGCTCGATCGTCACCATCCCCACACCCACGGGAGTAGCAGTAACCAACGCCGCCACGGTGGCGACGCCGCGGCATCGTCGTACGAGTGGGAGCGGCGGCAGTCGTGGCATGCCGAGCCGCCGTCGTTCTACCGCCCTGTCCACTACGACGCAAGTGACCCGCTCTACCGCAGCCACACCGAGACGCAGTGGACGAGCAGTGAGCCCGAAGCCGAAGACGAGCAGACCAAGGACGACGACGTGAGCCCCACGAGCAGCAGCAGTGCGTCGTCGCAGCACCACCGCAGGATGAGCCAGCCGCCGCGACGGATGACGCTCGACTTTATCTTGGTCGACACGGACGGCGAAGCGGATTCGGACGACGACGACGACGACGGAGTTGACGAGAGCCCAAGCGACGACGTTGACTGTCGCATGTGAGTCACGAACAAACGATCGACGATCGACCGACCGAGACTGTATTTTGTATCGATTAGAGTAATATTTGACAAGAGGCAACGATATCTTGAGTGTGCCGTGTTGGACGTGGTATGTTTAGACAGTCGTGTGGGGCGACGCACTGTGCGGCGCAGCGGCGTCGACATCATTGTCGGTGGACGGTTTTCGCGCGGGGCGGCCGCAGCAACAACCACAGAGGCAGCTGAGGATACCCATGAACACCATGACAACCCACGGAAGGAGGACAAGGCCAACCTAATGCACATGTCAAGCGGATTGAGGATGATGAAGGTGATGGAGACCATGATGAACCAAGGCAGGAGCACGTAAAACGAGGAAAAGTCGCTCGATTCGAGGCGGTACGCAAGGATGAAAAAGGGCGACATGAAGACAAAGATGCCGAGGGCGACACAAATGAGGCCGCAGAGACTAGGGCTTGTTTGATCATCGTCTTCACCGTCGTCACCCTGTCCTTCGCCACCCGAAGCCGACGCATGGCTGCTGGTGCGGGCCTTCTTAGTCGGATTCTTTTGTCGACGCAAGTAGAGTTGAATCTAATGGAGCACATGAGAAGGAGGACATAGAGGATATATGTACATGCGGCACGAGAAGCGTAAAGATGTAGATCCAGACGGGCAAAAAGATTATCCACCAGCTCACGTCGAGCGACTTGTCGAGTTTGTGGGCGAGGAGGAGGCCAAAGGAGAGACGGAGGACACTCATGACCCACGAATTGGCAATGTCGAGCAGCTACGATGACGATGATGGAAGATGAAAGGAAGAGGGAGAGACGAACCAAGGACGTGCGCGAGTGGCCCGTGGCGGCGGCAGGGTCGTCGGCCGTCGCTCGGACAAAGGCCGAATACGACAAGACACCGGCGATGATCTTCTCGAGGAGGTAAAACCCTTCGAGGACGTAGTAGGGAAGAAACACGAGAGGGACATCGACGTTCGGGATCGACCCTTGCAATTTCATGGCGATCAAGATTTGGAACCCGACAAAGAGAAGGCCCTTGACGAGCATGACCCTGCGGCAGGATGAACACACATAGACGAGGATGGACACGTACAGCTTGGAGAGGAAGCGGACCCAAGGAGACGGGCGGTCCTGCGCGTCTTGATGGATGTCAGGATCTTGCTCGCAGAACGAGCAGCTGATGCAGCAGAGGTAGAGGCCGTCGAGGATCCACATGGGGACGAAGACCGTCATCCACGACCACCCAATGTCCTGGTCGACCTTCAAGCAAATGAGCACTACGGAGAGAGTGACGATGAGCGCCAAAGGAGACATGGATGCGTACGAGGGATGAGGACGAAGAAACCCATAAAGAACGCGACGAACGAAAAGATGATACACTTGCCGAGCGGACCGGATTGCGCGAGCGAGTTCAACATCGCCATCAAGAGTTCGTCGGGACTGAGATCGCCGTACTGATGCACGAGCTTCACGCCGTCTTCCCCCATCATGTCGTAGATTTCGCGTTGCTTGGGGTCGCTCAAGATATCGTAGGCGGACTTCATCACTGTGAATTCCTCCTGCGCTTCAGGCGTGTTGCCGCGCTTGTCAGGGTGCAATTGAAGGGCCTTGCGACGATAAGCCTTCTTGAGGTCCTCCGGACTCACGTCCGGCGCGACGCCCATGACGTCGTAGAGCTTCGTGTGCTTGACCATCGGGACGTTGGTGGCGGTGGCAAAAACTCAAACCGCGCGTTGTGCACTCTGAATAGGGTATCGTGATTGAACTACGGCCCTAAATTATTCGTAGGAATATTCCTCGCAACCTCGTTGTGATATACTAATACAAAACACGAGATAAATGCTCCTATCCGAAAGTATGCAAGGGATATTTGCTATTGAAGTGGACATGTGAAATACCCTATTGGAGCATTCTGGAGGATATCATTCACTTTGTTTCAGTATGTGATGCCAAGTCGTTACATTTGCCTCTGCCAATCCTGGGTTATCACTTCCGTGGGGAAATATTCCATTTTTGCCCAAGGCAATCTTCTAACGACACAGGTGTCTCCATCAGACAAAATAGAGACCCTAACCGTTTTTACAAGACCCAACCATGGCAAGTGAATCAACAGAACATGCTTGAAGCATCGGGGTATATCGAGTTGGCAGCGGTACGTTATTGCGGAGCACAAATGTTGATTGTTGGAAGTGAATGCAAGGATGGACCAGCATGGGACATTGCGGAGTACAGAGTCACGGGGCTCGTTGAGAATGTGGCTGGGCAGCTTGGCGCCGTCACCTTGATACAAGTAGGACTACTCAAGAGCACTTTCAATCGAAGCCAACTGGTCGTCGTCGGTGGCAGTGGTGTCTACGAGCTCATTTGAATACTTCAGTTTTTCTCTGAAAAGTTCAATTAGACGAATTTTGGCGTGCTTTGCTCGTCCCACTGTCGTGTGGTCTAGGGTTTGGGGGTTGACTGCACAGCAAAGTAGACTGAGAAGCAACACAAATTTGAGCTTCAGTAAGGCCGTCTTGCTAAGTACTACATGTATTGCTTGGTGAATGGAAGCATCTCTCCAAAGGCTTGTGTCTCAAGGTTGGGATGACTTAGACGGCATGTTGGACGACGCCATTGGTGGTTTCGCCATCGTGGACGACCTCGCGATCGCGCTTGCGACAACAAAAGAAGAAACACGTGCTGAGAAGGACGGCAAGTCCAAGCTATGAGTTGCAAAATGAGCATGACAGCAACCATTCGAGGGGAACGCACCGCGAACCAGAGGGAAAACAACGCCAAGGACGAAAAGGTTGTGCCCGCTTGGAGGCGGTCGGGGAGGAGCAGGAGCGGCGAATAGAACACGAGGCTGAGGAAGGCCAAGAAGAGCCTGATGGACGCGCCATGGCTACGCTGATCAATTTGATCAACTTGGTCGACAGCATCGTAGCTCGCCGTTTGCGTCAGTGCACTCAACGGAACGCTCGTGAGTTGGTGCATACGACGACACCATCGAACGAGGCTCTAGACAGGGAGCGTGAGGCCAGCACGTGAAAGTGAATTCGACACCTTCGAGAGCATCAAGACGACGAAAACCAACAAGGGGGCAAACACGAGCCACCAGTTGATCTCGAGAGACTTGTCGAGCTTGTGGGCCAAGAGGAGGGCGGTGGCGAGGCGGACAAAGCTCCACACTCGCACGAGTTGAAAGTGCGAACGAAAGCCAGTGACGATGGCGTCGACACTGGCAACGCCTTCGAGGAGGTAGTAGGGCAAGAAGACGCGCTGCACGTCACGTAGTGGGATTTCGCCTTCGAGGGCCTTGACGACCAAGATTTGAAACACAACAAAGAGCACACACTTGACCAGTTTGACCCTACGACGACATGAGCGACGACGACAAAGCACAAGGCACGGACGAGGTCAACGCGAGGTGGCGCACAAAGCCAGTAAAGGATTGAGTGTGGCATTCGCACCCTTGGACATGCCGCAGGAAGAACTTGATGAGGTTCCACACGTGAACAAGATCGGCAATCCAAATGGGCAGGAACGCCACGGCCCACGACCACGAGACAATGTGATCGATTTTGAGGCAAAGCCATACTAGGCAAAGCATGAAACAGACGAGGGACGGCGCGAGAAGGCGACGTACAAACGGGAGCGAGAATTCCTCCGACGATGAAGGACACAAAGAAGATGGATACCACTGAAGGGAGGTGGGTCATGACATCCATCGCAGTCGTCACGAGCTCACTCATGCTCAGAGCACGATATCGATGGAGTAACCACACCCCAGCTTCGCCCGCAATATCGTACGTATTTCGTTCGCGTGGGTTGCTCAAGATAGCGTACGCGTCTTGGATGTTGGCCAAGTCCGCTTGGTCGTTGGGAGCTGTGTTGTCCAACTGGCTGGTGAGGCGTTGGAAGGCCGCGTCAAGGTCCGACGGACTCGCTTTCCGCGAGACGCCAAGAATGGAGTAGAGCTTCGTGTGTCGCCAAACCATGCTGGAGCTTCAATGGTGGAAGCAGACGTGAAAAGCAAAACAGGGTGATGCCAACATGATTCGCTTCGCGAGATATTGCGTGGCACCAAGCCAACCAAAAGACAGCTGAATTTAGCGAGTATACAAATCACAAGCTCAAGGTGATAGGGGTGTGGGGTTCAGATGTGGTCGACCGAAGTCCAGCGAGAGCACCCAAGTGACGTCGCATCGGCACGGCAGACACCACGGACGCCCCCAAGACTTGTCTTCACTGGTTGCTTATGTTAAAATGGAATTCATGCGGCGGGTTTGGTATGGCGAGATGTCCTCTTGCAAGAGGCACTGCTAGGAAGAACTCATATGGTCCACCTGTCAATCTTTAGTTGTTGCATTTGTACGAAGGAAGCTTTGTTCAATTGGGGGTTCTTGCACGAGGACGAAAAAAGAGTCCAACATGCCAGGACATTCCACATGACGACTTGGCATTGATTTATCTTCATCCTCTGGAGGCAATACGTCGTTCGAATTGAGTTTGCCAGGCAATCTCTTCGTGGTTGTCGATGTGTTGGTGGTCGGCTAGCACTGGCTGCGCCCGAATAAAGCAAAAGTAAACGAGTGTGCTCGCGACCACGACCCCGCGAATCTACCGCCAACACACACCTCATGACAGTGCATCCTTGAACATGGAAAACTGACGGAACGTACCATAAACCAAAGGGTAAAGACAAACAAGCACGAAAGAGCACGCGACACAAGGCGGTAGGCGAGGACGGCCAGAGGCGAGTATACCGCGATTCGAAAGAAGGCAACGGCAACAACGATGTATCGGCTAGGACTCGTCTCGTATTTGTCTGTCTCGTGGGTGGGAGTGGCATCCACGGCATCGTAGCCCTGTCCATGAGTCCATACCCCCCAAGCGGGCTTGTCGGGGTCGTCGAACGAGACGATACCACTGGAGGAATCTCTACGATGGCAAATGAGTGAGCAAGGCGACCAACACCAGCGATACCGTTGAGCTCTGCACAACAACGATGATCCAAAAGGGTGAAAAGACGAGCCACCAGCTCACGTTGATGGTCTTGTCGAGCTTGAGGCAACGAGGAGCGCCGCGGCCACTCGAAGGAGGCGATTTCTTGCGACGAGAACGAACCGTCTTTGCCCAGGAGATCGTACGTCTTGCGCTTCCGAGGATTGGACAGGATGGCATATGACTCTTGCACCGCTGTGTCGCTGGAAGTGTGCTCGTTCGGAGTCAAGCGCGTCTCGAGCGTCTGGAAGGCGCGATCCATGTCCGCTGAGCTCATGCTCGGATGGACGTTCAATGCCGCGTAGAGGCGCGTGTGTCGTGGTGCCATGCTTGACGTGGGCTCAGTCGCACTGTTACGCTTGTGAATGCCCGGCGGCGCCCTGGAAAGTTCGAATACGGCGAACTTTGGCTGCAAATATCAACCGGATCAGATGGACTCTTGAAACTTACCCTGACAGGAATCCCACTCTCTGATGGTTTGATTGGCCAGATAGGACGCGGAAGTAGGGTTGGGGCGAGTGGACGTCGCTGGTGACTTTGGGAGTCGACGTCGGCGAGAAACATCAATTCTCGAATCTCAAGCAAATGGATGGTTGCATATGAGGGTTAGTGCGATGAGTCCTCCACCCTCTGGCATTCGAAAAGGAAAACGCAGGCCGGCCGAACAGGAAACATCTGGGTTTGGAGGACCTGACGCAGACGCTCCAAGCCTTTTGTCATGATGTACTATCGTCTCAACCAACGAATCTGCGACCGAGCTCACCTTTGTATCCCAAGACGCGTGTACATTGCATTCGAGTGGTAGGTTATATTTAGAGGGACAAGACAAATGATTCCAAACGAAAGGCAGCCATCGAACGGAGCGGAGAGGGTATTTGATGTTGGAACTCTTGGCCAATTATAAACGTGACTCCCACATGTGGTAGAAGTAGACGACGCACGGGAGGATGAGGAGAACGATCAAGTAGACGATGGAGCTCCATAGAAGCACGTTGACAAGCTAGAACACACAGTAGAGTACTCGCCATCGTCGTGGTGGAGAAAGATGGGACGTACAACGAACCACAGGATAAAGACATGCGAGTACGCGACCTCAGCACCCGACTGGAGGCAATAGGCAAGTACAACAAGCGGCGAATAGACGGCGAGTCGGATGAAGACAACAGCGACAACGATATAAGGGCTAGGGCCACTCTGGTCCTCCTCCTCCCCATGGACGGGGGTGGCATCCACCGGGACAGTATCGTAGCCCAAGCGGACTCGCCGAGACCGGACGAGGCGACACCACTTGACAAGACCCTAGAATGACATCGCCTTCTGACAAACAATACTCGTCGATATACCACCGAGCTCTGTACAACGAAGAGGCTCAAGAAGGGAGAAAAGACGAGCCACCAGCTTATGTCAAGTGTCTTGTCGAGCTTGAAGGCAACGAGAAGCGCTTGGGCGAGACGAAGGACGCTATGTCTTGCCACGACATAGAATCGATGGAGGCAAGTTGCGCGCAAGAGGCAAAGACCTTCGCCAATGTAATACGGCAACAACACCAACTGCGTGGTACGCGGTGGCATCTCGCCTTCCAAAGCCATGACAACGAGGATTTGAAAACCGAGAACCACGATGAGCACTGTCCACCTAGGCGGTCCATGTGATGCAACGACAAAGGTTGGAGCACAAACAGTTGCAAACCACCGGCATCACGGCATGTGTTGGAGCCCTCCGAGCCTATCATCGAATGTCGTTTGAAGAGCAAGACGACAGCAACCAAGAGACATTGGCCGTCCAGTGTCCAGAGCGGCCAAAGCAGGTTGGCCCATGACAATTCACTGGCCAGGTCGAGTTTCATGCATACATTGGCTAGATATTGCATGTGAGACAAGGCATCGAGAGGGGCTGACCTAGGAGAACATGGAAGAGACTGAGATTCAAAATCACGATCGGAATGAATCCCATGTATTGGTAACTGGCCAAGAGGGTTGTTGCCTTTGCCACGAGGTCGATCAAGCAAAGGTCACGGCTATCGTGGAAGAACGTGACGGCATCTTCACCCAACCAGTCGTATGTCCTGCGCTTTCGAGGGTTGCGCAGGATGGCAAAGGCGGCGTTGATGGCAGCCAGCTCACGGTGGGTTTCAGGCGTCTGTTCCGAACGCAGCAGTCGGGCCGCCAGAGAACGAAAGGCTTGATCCAAATCCACCGAGTTTACGTCTGCATTGACGGCCAACATGTCGTAGAGCCGGGTGTGTCGTGCTGACATGTTGGAAATGAGGCTCGAAGTGCAATATCGCACGCAGCAAACGCAAACGACGACGAATTGTTACCGAAAGCAAAGGAAGGAGCCCCATGGAAGTGCGACGAGACGAACTTTGGCGAGCCGCATGTCAACCAGTAGAGTTGTGCCGTGTCGTTTTCCAATGCTTTTTTCACCTTGCACCAGGTAACTGGGAAAGGGCCAGGGTAAAGCGAGGCGACAGAGCCAATGGAATTGGCACTTCGGGCAATACTTGTAGTGTACACTTCTTGTTCCAACTCGAAAGCCTTTGGGGGGTATACATACTTCGTCGGGAGCCAAATCCAATGCCACGCTGCGACCCTCGCGCCAAATGCAATGGTTGAAATGCCAATTCCATCGCCTCTGCCGCCATAAATAGCTCCAGCCTCTTGCAAATATATTGACAGTCAGGCTGCCATGCTCTTTGTCTGGTTGTTGATGGCAATGAATCCAGAGTGCACATATACTTTCACATCAAAATCCTGAATGCATGTAATTAGCTTTCGAGTTCCCAATGCATGGGTTTGCGTGAGTTTAGACAACATCTTGGGCGGCATCCACGATGCTGTCCGTGGACGCGCTGTGACGTCCACGAAGACAACACAAGTAAACAACCGAGCCGAGGAGGATGAGCAACCCAAGCTAATGCAACCAGTAAATGATTGGCAACGTCGGAAGGGTGAAAAGTACGTACGACAAACCAAAGGGCAAACACTGCAAACGACGAAAACGAATGTGGTGATTGAAGTCGATAGGCAAGGACAACCAGCGGCGAATAGAAGATGACTCGGACGAGGGCGACAGCGAGAATAATGTACGGGCTTGGTCCGGACGGATCTTCGTTGTAGGTGGCATCGATCGTGTCGTAGTAGCTCGGCGTTTGAGTCGAAACGCGCATGGGCGCATGGCTGGGGTGACGGACGAGGCGGCACCACTGCAGCAGACTCTGCATTGCAGCAATGACGTGGTGTCAAGGAGGAAGAGGCGAGTGTACCGCTGAGAGGGTCAAACCAAGGACAACAAACATGGGCGAGAAGACCAACCACCAGCTGATGTCAACGGTCGTGTCGAGTTTGTGGGCCAAGAGGAGGGCGGTGATGAGGCGGAGGAGGTTTCGAAAGGGCACGATCTGGAACTGCGAGCGAAAGCAGGTGACGATCGCGGCGCCAGTGGCGAGACCTTCGAGGACGTAGTAGGGCAGGAAGACGAGCTGCATTGCACTCGTAGGAATATCGCCCGAGAGAGTCTTGACAACGAGGATTTGAAAGCTCACGAAGAGTCCACAGTTGAACAACTTGGCCCTGGCCACACGACATAAGCCATGGATGCAATGGGACATGCGACGTACAGCTTGCGAAGAGTGCGTGTGCAGGGCGACGGCTGGCATTGAGGACTCTCCTTTGGTTGTCGTTTTAAGCACACGTAGAGCACGTGGCAAAGGTACACCGCGTCGGCGATCCATATGGGCAAAAACGTCGCTGACCACGACCACGGAACATCGTTGTCGACTTGGACACAGATCAACACTAAGCATGTTCAACGAGGGGGGTCAGAAGCGGCGACACACCTGGAAGCACGACGACGAGGGCGAGCAAGGTCGCTACGAAGAGGAGGATTTCCGCGGGCGCGAATTGGGCCAAGACGGTCGTTGCCGATGCCACGAGCTCGCGCAGGCCAAGGTCACGGGAGCGATGAAAGAGATCGACACCGTCTTCGCCCATCCAATCATACGTCCTTCGTTTCCGTGGGTTGTGCAAGATAGCATACGCCGACTGCATCGCGACAAACTCGTCATGGGCTTCGCGTGTGTTGCCGCGCTTGTCGGGGTGCAAGTTTTTCTCGAGGTGGTGGAAGGCGCGATCGAGGTCGACGACGCTCACGTCCCGGGCGACGTCCATTGTGTAGTAGAGCTTGATGTGCCTTGGTGCCATGGTCAAGACGATTTGTTTGATGCAAGATCGAGTCAAAGTGCAAATCACGGGGTGCCACCTCGTCATCGATTGCGTGTCTATGACGTCATGTCAGAAATCCCCCAAGACGTACAGTGTAAAGGGCACACAAGGACACGCGCAGGATGCGCATTGCACTGTACTCCGGAGTACCTCTGGAGTAGAATTCTGGATGAGAAGGCGACAAGAAAGACACGGAAGCATTTGCTTTCGCGATGGACATTGCATTCTCGCTGGTCGGTTTGTCAAGAGTACCACAGGTTTGGCCATGTGATTCCCAGACTCAGCTTGTCTCGTTGCGAACAACGGGCGAATCGAAGGAAGCAACGGCGTTCGTCCCAAGCGAGAGTCGAGTTAGTTTGATTGAAAGGATAGTACTTTCGAGCATGATGTCCAAGTTGACGGCCCCCAAGGACCCAACTGAATGCGTGCATCGATTGCCCCCTGATTCTTCCTCGCCTCCACTGCTTGAAAGAAGTCGCAGGGAATGTTCCAATCGTCTAAACTCGACGGCATGACCATGGCATCTATGTTTGTTGTCAACCTGTGACCAGCAACCAAATATGCAGCTGGCGCAAGCGAAAAAGTCGTTGCAACTTCAATGTATTTGACGTACATATTGCCTTTGGTGGTCCATCGAAGTACTTCATCATTGGCAATCAATGCGCGGAAATATCAAGGCGACCAGCGGGTTGGTTAAGCCGCGCATTTCTGGAGGGCGATCGTCTCTTCGTCACCGTCCTGCGGCACAGCTTTGCCGACACCGTGCACGCTACCCACGCCCATGGCGAGGCCAACCTAGAACTCGCCATGAAATCGAGGTATTGGCTCATCATGGCGCACCGCAATGCACCAAGGCAAGGCGAGATCGAGCGTCGTAAAGGGCAGACCGGATTGAAGGCGGACGGCAAGAAGGATGGTTGGGGAGAAGGCTGCGAGTACGGCAAGGTTGACGCACGTGAGATGGCAGAGATTGGGGCGTCCTTGGTTGGCAGGGAGGTCGGTGGCCACCGTGCTGTAGCGCACGACATTGCGCGATGCGAAACGGTGGTCGCTGGACTTGATGTATACGTAATCGTAACTCTAGACAACGACAACATGATGCTTCGAAAGACGTCGACGCCATCGTACGGTTGTTGCCACGACCGCCAGGATGTAGATCCAAACTGGCGTGAAGACGATCGGCCACGAAACGTCGTTGAGTGAGTTGTCCAATTTGAAGGCGACGAGGACGGACAAAGCCAATGCGAGGACATTGGGTAGGACCGAGCGAAGGAAGGGGGCGGTGGAGGAGTTTTTGCATGCGACGATGGTCGCTTCAAGCACGATGATCGCTTGAAGGATGTAGAACGGACAAACGACAAGGTGCATGCCAAGGGTGACGCCATTGCCTTGCAGCTTCATGGCGACCAAAACATTGAAGTCGACAAAGAAGATGGCTTTGACGAGAGCCAGGTTGTGGCGCGTGAAGAAGAGGACGGGCACGAACTTGACCCTAATCGTCGACATGAGTTGACGCGCGTGCCAGTTGACATTGTACGGATTGAGGAGAAAAGAGACGAGCGACGTCATGTCGTAAACTTGGCGGCGGATATCCTGCATCACTTGCTGCAAGTAGGCATGCGCAACGTTGGCAACGTAAGCGCTATCAACGAGCCACAAGGGAAGCATGACGAGCGGCCACGACCACGCCAGCGAATGGTCTACCTTCAAGCAGATGAGCACTACAGCAACATGTGAGGATGGAAGCATCTACGGGTTCATGAACGTACATGGTTGCACCACGAGTACGCCGAGAACAAAGGCCGTGAGGGCAACGCCAATGCACTTGTCAAGGTAGTCGCCACGAACCATCGTGGCAATCAGCCCCGTCATGGTCAGGACAACTTTGTCGGGGCGGAAAGCATCTCTCTCGTGGAAGAGCTTGACCCCATCTTCGCCCAGGAGATCGTACGTCCTGCGGTGGGTGGAGTTGCTCAAGATGGCGAACGTAGCCGCCAAGGGGGCCCGTTGCGCCTTTTGGAGGTCGGAGGCATCGATTGAGTGTCGAAGGTAGGCAGCGTCAATGTCGTTGGGACTCGCGTCGGGGGTGACGCCCAGGGCGTCGTAGAGCTTGGTGTGTTGAGTCATTGGAGGCAAATGCAAATGTGATGGTTGCAGGCAATGGGTTGCAGGTGTCCCGGTGCTTGCGTTGGTCGTTGGACGCCAGCTGGCGAGCTGAGCTGTACTAAAAGACAATCATTCGACGCCAAAGGGTAAAAAATACCATCATTCCTCATGCAATGGTCAAAATTACATTCATTGCACCAACCTCGTGTCAAAACGACAAACGCTTTGCATATTTCTGCAAGCAACCAGCTCGTCGATGAAGACAACATTAAAAGATTCGATGAGCTGCGACCTACAAATTCAATGCTTGAACACCCATGGGCGTTTAATTTCCTATGAGCACCAGCGAGAAAGTGAACAATGTGATGGGCTTTTGCCTTCCCAATGATCGACAAAGAGAACCCAACCCATATTCCGACAGAAGGATTGAACTCAACAACGATGAAGTGTTTTGTCGTTGACTCCAAGGATTATTTTCTTGGGGCTTCAAGTACAAGTGCTCTCAATCAAAGATCAAACAACGTCCTGGTCTTTGGTTCTAATTTGCGAAGTATGAGCCGTGGTCGAGCTGCTCGGAACTTCGTGTCGAAATCAGTGCAGTTACTGGGTCATGATCGCCCGAGGAGTGCCAATGACGTTGGTAAAATCACACTTCTCTCGGGACTTGACATGGACCATTGAGAGCGTGGTCGGTCCCAAGGGAGTCCTCTCACGTACACACACAAACGAATGATGCCACAAGTGTTGAATATGGTGAAATGACCTTATTTCGTCCAATTTTCCAAAACAACCCGTCGCACGCCGTTTCTTTAAGTGAATTTTAGCCAATCCCATCGCAGCATTACCTACGCCACTATGCACTGACTTCTCGGCTGGGTGCGGGCGGGTTTATTCGGTTTGGTGTAACCCGCATCCGCTTGAACCATCGCACCTCTCCCGCTTCAAGAGGTGGGGCTGGCCGCCTGGGAGAGGCTGTCCTGCATCTTTGCTTGCTCCAGTATGCCACGCATGTGGGGAGCAGGCAAGCCACACGAGTACATGGATGAACTCCATCGTGTCTTGAGGGATGTCTATCCCCTGGAAAAACACATGAACCCATTCCTTCAGAGAAATCAAGTCTGGTACATCAATACAAGTGCATGCGTCTGTAGGCATTGTTGAGGGGCTTGTGACATCCTTGCGAGTCCATCGTCGAGAAGCAATTGCGAGGACGAGGAACAAATCGGGTTCGTGGGATGAGACACGGATGGGCGGGCCAGAAATATCGGTTTCGGGCGGGTAATTATTCTCTCCAACGCGAGAGTGCAGACACAGACTTTGTCCTCCTTCCATCGGCGAGATGACCGACGGCTTCACGGAATACTACGACTCGTTCAAGGAGGAACGCAACGATGCGATGGCTGTGATCCGACAGATCCCTGACGCATCTAGTGGCCAGAAGACCTCGCTCGAGCGAGAAGCTCGCAGCAAGATCGAAGATGTCGAACGGTACCTTCGGATTCTCGAACAAGAGGCCAAGGGCGGCGACGCACAGCAGAAGCGCAAGATGCAGACGCAGCTGCGGTCCTGCCACTCGGACGTCGAGAAGCTCCGCAACAACCTGAACAAGGCGCTCTTGGTGGGCCAGGCACAACAACGCACCGCCGCTCCATCGAACGGTGCGCCGATGGACGCGCAGTCGCAAGCGGCTGCGTACCAGCAGCGCATGGACCGCACGGGCGGGTATTTGACCGAAGCGAAGCAGATTATCGCCGACTCGGAAGAAGTGGGTGCGAACATCAACCAAAACTTGTTGCGCGACCGCGAGATCCTCGAACGTGCGCGGGAGAATGTTCAGGAGACCCGTGCCGACACACAAGAGGCCGGCGCGCACTTGAGCAGCTTGGCGCGCAAGACATATGCCAACATCTTGTTGCTCTGGGTCGTCATCGGTTGTCTCGTGATTGCGATCATCGTGACCATCTTGCACAAGGCCCGCATCTTCTAGGAACCGCGTAGAGGACGAATATTACATGATTTATGACGCAAGTCCACATGCTGTTGATATCGAGGCGTGCCATTTCCAGAGTACATGGCACATCTGACGACACGAGATCCATCAGTTGTGTGCCCTAGTAAGGTACTGTTATGGCCTGTGTCCTTTGACTGGTGGGTCCCAGACGACGGCTGTCACCAACGTAGCGCTGTCTGTGTGATGGAAGTTACGGCTAGGAAGATCATCAACTTGGGGTGCTCTTAGACACGGTATTCCACAGGACGATATACCGTGTCTTTTACTCCATATACTACCCCAATGCAGTCGACGGAAGTGCTGGTACAACGGAAGGGTAGTAATCCCCCCACGCATCACGCACGTCGTAGTGTATGCAGTGTTGGATCTGCTCGTTGTGTATATCTGCCAACGGAACGAATGATCATGGCCTTGGATGAGGTTGCCGATCCAGCGAGGATGTTTTGAAGCGAATAAAGCTTGAGTCAGTGGCGGCAATTCATTAATTCCGAGGAGCACGGGGGTTGGCTTCTGGAGCGAGGCGGGATGCCTTCCACACACACTCCTTGCGTCGAGCTCTGGGTCGAACCCCAAGTTCAAAAAGAATCGCAAGTGGCTTGCCACGTCATTACCACGTATTCTTCTCTGTCAATTTAGGCGATCACCCTCCCAACTATTGCGGAGTAGGACATTGCAAGTCAACGGCTGCGAGGTTGAATCGGGCGACTCATCGCACCTTTCGCTCTCGAGAGCGACAAATCAGAGTTGAAATTTCGCTTCTTTTCGCATGTACAAAATGACCGACTCCTTCGCAGAGCACTACGACTCATTCAAGGACGAGCGCAACGATGCGATGGCCATGATCCGACAGATCCCTGACACATCTAGCGGCCAGAAGACCTCGCTCGAGCGAGAAGCTCGCAGCAAGATCGAAGATGTCGAACGGTACCTGCGGGTTCTCGAGCAAGAGGCCAAGGGCGGCGACGCACAGCAGAAGCGCAAGATGCAGACGCAGCTGCGGTCCTGCCACTCGGACGTCGAGAAGCTCCGCAACAACCTGAACATGGCGCTCTTGGTGGGCCAGGCCCAACAACGCACCGCCGCTCCATCGAACGGTGCGCCGATGGACGCGCAGTCGCAAACGGCTGCGTACGAGCAGCACATGGACCGCACGGGCGGGTACTTGACCGAAGCGAAGCAGATTATCGCCGACTCGGAAGAAGTGGGTGCGAACATCAACCAAAACTTGTTGCGCGACCGCGAGATCCTCGAACGTGCGCGGGAGAATGTTCAGGAGACCCGTGCCGACACGCAAGAGGCCGGCGCGCATTTGAGCAGCTTGGCGCGCAAGACATATGCCAACATTGCGTTGCTCTGGTTTGTCATCGTCTGCTTGGTGATTGCAATCATGGTGACCATCTTGAACAAGATGCATGCGTTTGATTCATAGAGTCGGTGGTGTGCTAAAAGATACATACTTTTGATGACGTTGCCACTCGTTCACAGCTCGATGGGGTGCCAAGCAACACCACTCATTTACGAGCAGGAGAAATCAATGCATGGTGGAGGCACTGCGACACCAACACCGCTTGAATCTGTCGAGTTGAATGCTGGCATCAAACCCGAGGCGACAATCGCATCGCTCTGCGACGCTCGCTGTGTATAGATACCATCGAGACAATCGATGTTTGATCGCTATCGATTCGTTCTTGTGGGTTTTCAAGATCCAAACCTCGGAGCTTCTGTGGCCCCTTGGACTTCTTGTGGCATCAAGAGTGATTCATTGCACGCTTCTTGACGCGCCTCTTGAGATGCGTCGCCCTTGTCAGTTACTTCTTCGCACCATCGAGGCGCTTGCAGACTGGGCGCAGCAAGTCTTTGCGCCGTGCCATAATCATATGTGCTGCTGTTGCATATTCGTCGCATGGGGGGAAAAAGTAGTACCATTCCAACTTGCTCAACCCTTTGTTTCCCAGGACGCTAGAGGCATATATATATTTATATATATATAGTGGTGTTATGAACACGTAGAATCTCATCAATGGTATTGACGACCGCGTGTCTAAGCTACGCAAGCAACCAGGCCAGCGAGCTCGCGGCTACAACCGCAGTGGTTGCCGTCACCGTCGTGGTCGCAGCAGACGCCTTGGGAGCCACTGTTGTCGTGGTCGCAGTTGTCGTCGCGGACGTCATTGGCGCCACCGCCGCCAAATCGGCATCCGTCAACGCCATGTCCTTTCCGTCCACATTGACGGTCTTGGCCAGTGACACGCACTGCAAGGCCATGCTCTTGCCATCGGAATACCCCGTTACGGTGGCTGTGAACCCGCGCGTGCCGCTCTTGGCCTTGGCAGCCATGGCGTACTGCATCGCGAGGGCA
>VJMH01005294.1:0-23859 GCA_009835185.1 Aphanomyces stellatus | reverse complement strand
GCCGCCGAGCAACACCCGCTGGGCCGGGTTTGAATCTGGCAGCTCCCGCGACGGCGGCTACGGCCGCGGTGGTGATTACGGCCGTGGGGACCGCGAAGGTGGATACCGCGGCGGCGGCGGAGGCTACGGCGGCGGAGAACGCGGCTTTGGCGGCGGCTCGCGCGGCGGCGGTGGGTATGGCGGCCCCCGCAAGAACAAGCTCGGGTACCACGGCGACATGACGCCGAACGCGCGTTTGGAACAAGAATTGTTTGGTGAATGTCAATCGTCGGGCATCAACTTTGACAACTACGACGACATCCCTGTCGAAACGAGCGGCGAAGGCGTGCCGCCCCCGATCACGTCGTTCAACGAAGAAGAACTCGGCCCGGAAGTGTGCGGCAACCTCAAGTTGTGCATGTACACGAAGCCGACGCCCGTCCAAAAGTACTCGATCCCGATCGGTCTTGCCGGCCGCGACATGATGGCCTGCGCCCAAACCGGGTCGGGCAAGACGGGTGGCTTCCTCTTCCCCACGCTCTCGTCCATGTTGCGCCACGGCCCCGCGCCCGCACTCGACGATGACAATGGCGGCCGCCGCCGTAAGGTCTTCCCTTCGGCGCTGATCCTCGCCCCGACCCGCGAACTCGCGTCGCAGATTTACGACGAAGCCAAGAAGTTTTGCTACTGCACGGGTGTCGCGCCCGTTGTCATTTACGGCGGCGCCGAAGTCGGCCAGCAGCTCCGCAACTTGGAGCGCGGCGTCGACATGCTCGTTGCGACCCCCGGTCGTCTGGTCGATTTGATGGAACGCGGCCGCGTCTCGCTCGCCGGCGTCCAATTTCTCATCCTCGACGAAGCCGATCGCATGTTGGATATGGGATTTGAACCGCAAATCCGCCGCATCGTCGAGCAAGAAGACATGCCGCGCGAGCGCCAAACGTTTATGTTTTCCGCGACGTTTCCCCGTGAGATTCAGCGTCTCGCGTCGGACTTTTTGCGCGACTATATCTTTTTGACGGTCGGCCGCGTCGGCGCTGCGTCCAAGGACGTCAAGCAGACAGTCGTGTGGGTTGACCAGCAGGACAAGGAAGACTACCTCATCCGCTTCCTCAACCAAGTCCAAGACGGGCTCATCATGGTGTTTGTCGAAACGAAGCGCGCCGCCGACTACCTCGAAGACTTGTTGTGCCACGAAGGCTTTCCTGCCACGTCGATCCATGGCGACCGCTCGCAACGCGAGCGCGAAGCCGCGTTGGCGTCGTTCCGCTCGGGTCGCACGCCCGTTTTGGTTGCCACGGACGTGGCCGCCCGTGGGTTGGATATTTCCGGCGTCACGCAAGTCATCAACTATGACTTGCCCTCGAACATTGACGATTACGTCCATCGCATTGGTCGTACAGGCCGTGTACGTCATCACCTCGTTGGTCTCGATGACTCATCTGTGGCTGTCTAGGTCGGCAACGTGGGCAATGCTCTGTCGATGGTCAACGACAAGAACCGCAACATTGTGCGTGAACTGCACGAACTCTTGGCTGAAAATGGCCAAGAATGCCCCTCTTGGTTGGATCAATTGGCCGGCCCTTCGTTTGGTCGTGGCGGCGGCGGTGGTGGCCGTGGTGGCCGCGGTGGCCGTGGCGGGGGCTCCCGCTTTGGCGCGCGCGATTTCCGAAAAGAAGGCGGCGGCGGCGGTCCCCCCGCCCGCAGCGGTGGCTACGAAAGCCGTGGCGGCGGCTATGGCGGCGATCGCCCGAGCGGCGGCGGTGGCTATGGTCGCAGCAGCGGCGGTGGCGGGTACGACAACAGCGCGTGGTAAACGGCAAAGCGGCAAGTTGCACGAGATGAGAGCTGGAGATATCATAGATGATAGGAGGGAGGAGAATGTATTATTAATAGGTAGAGCTAGCTCTGGATCCATAACCAAGTACATGGACGAATTTGATTTCAAGCTTGTGGTGGAAGTTGCCAGGTTGTCGAAGGAGGGGACGACAGGGGTGCTTCGTGTGGTGTGGTTGATGAGGGAGGTCCACATTATGGTCATGTAGTGCAGTGGAATGCGAGTCTGGTTTCGATGCAAGTATTTTGTGCACGCCGTCACTCGCAAGTGCCTCGACAGGTAATCATATCTTTATTCGGAAAATCCGGATACACTCGTTCGACTTTTTCGACATTCTGCCATATGTCGCTGCGGCCACTTGCGTCTCCGGAGGCGTCCAAGCCGCCGCCGACGTCAGCCGAGGTGATGAGCGACTCATTTGGGTCTGAACTCTCCGAGGAAGCGAAGGCGATGACGGGCGCTTCCTCGGACGCGGCGCCTGCGTCTTTGGCGCGCCGCGCGTCGTCCAGGCGATGGTACTCGGATTCCGAAGACGAAGAAGGCGACGAGTTGAGCAACCAAGCAGTCATTGCGCCCATGTCATCGTCTCTGCAGGGAACTCCTGTGGTGAGTGACGGTGGCCGTACCAAGCCCCAGCCTGCCATGAATCGGCGCGCGTCTGCGTCAGCGTTACCCGCGACCGCCAAGGAGAAAGCGCCGACACCCGACTTGCCGAAGCCTGCCAGCGAGGCGCCATTGGCGCGGCCGCCGTCCACGTCTGGGTTCCAAAAGCTCGTTGAAAAAACCAAAGTGCTCTCTCCATTTCGGCGGCCATCGGCGACCACAAAGCAGCCGCTCGTAGTGGACACGCAGCAACAGCCGGCCAAGCAGCAGACTGACACGCCGCCGTCGTCGGCATCATTGATGGCCTCGGCAGTCCCTGCGCCGTCTCGAAGGCAGTCCTCGCGCATGCTCATGCGGGCTTCGAGTGACCAGACGCTCGCGCCGACGCCAGAAGACGAACCAGACGATGCATTTCAACTGGGCGGACTCGAGTATGTTGTCATGCTGACTTGTCCTGGATCACACGTTGTGTAGTGCGCTCAGTCCTGGGCGAGGGGCGTTGGGGGGTGCCACGAGTGGCGTGCCCGGCTCGGGGGTCCTCCTCGAAGGCTGGCTCCGGCAAAAACAACGGCGGGTGCGTATTTGTTTGACTTGCGTAAAGTCCACTCGTGACGTGGCGGTCTCAGGGCATCCGAGGGCTAAAGACGTGGAACTCGCGTTACTTTGTCTTGTACGCCAAGAGCAACGAAATGCGGTACTTTGGTGACGTTGTGCAGAGTGGATGGGGGCCGATCCCGCTGGGCGAGCTGGGCTGCATTAGCCTTCGTTCGATCCAGCGGATATCCAAACCCAGTCATCCGAAATACAAAGGTCATCGTCGTCGGTGGTGGTGGTGGTTAATGTAGAGATAGGGTGTCGCTTTGACATTACGTGTCGCACGACGAGCCAGGAAGAAAACGTCTTGTCGTCCGACGACGACGTCGCCAAGAAGCCAGCCAAGACGACACCGAAAGCCTCGCGCGAATACTGCCTCGTCTCAGACTCGCCACAGACGACTGCGACCTGGGTCAACATGTTGGATTCGCTCTTGACCCGCAGTGTCAACAGCCCCCGCCCGGAAACCTTGGCCAAGGGCGCGAATAATGGCGGCAGTGCTGGCAGTAGTATGTGTGCGTGGTCGATCGACAGTGTGTTGACACGAGATATTCCAGGCTCGCTGAAGGCCCTCGTCCAACTCAATAGCCAGAGACAAAAGCAGCAGCAGCAACAGGCCAATCCACTCACGCCGCCCAGCGCGGGAACGAACGTGGGGCCACCGCCGCCGCCCGCCATATCCGCCGACTGCTCGGTGTTTGTGTTGCCCAACGACGTGGTCCCAAAAGCCATCGTCCTCGCGATCGAATACATTTTTGAATCGTACCCTGGCATCGAAACGGTCCTCTTTTACGAAAAGGAGCCGCCGTCGCCCCACCGGCTCAAGGCAACAACATTTTTTTCATTGCCACGCATGGCTAACAGTTTCCGTAGAGCGTCGTGACGTTTCTCAACCAATGCGCGATCGAGCAACGCAAACCCAGTCGAAACGAATGGGAAGATGCGTTGGACGTTGTGAGCGCCGGCAGCGTCGTCAAACTCTGGCTGCGGCAACTCGAAGCCCCCATCGTGCCGTATGAACTCTTTGACGAATTCAAGCGCGTGATGGAAGACGGCGCGCACGCGCCCTTTGAGCTCCTGCGGAACCTCAAGGGTCTCCTTGCTGCCCTCCCCCCCAAAAAATTGTACGTCGTGGGATTGTGAGACGGTGTTTACTTGGTGTAGCAAGATGATGGCGTACTTGGTCTTTCACTGGAACGACGTGACTGTCTACGCGACCAAGAACCAACTCACGGCCGCGGCCCTCGCGCGCCAGTTTAGTCCATTTGTGTTTCAGCGGGAGACTGGCGACAAGGCCGACGACACCGTGATGCAATCGATCGTCGAGTACATGATCACCCACGCCGACGTCTTGATCGACGAAAAGGAAGCCGAGTTGCTCGAATAGCACCCACCGCCTCGATATTAGATGGGACACTGTGGATGGTCAAATGGGGTTGATGGTATCGTCTAGGAGGTTGTCAAAAGAGGACCTTACGTTCATCATTGCATGCGAAAGGTTGTCAGCGTCGAAAGTCATGCCGCTTACACGGTGAAGTCCTTTGACTCAATTGGAGACTCCTGTGGGATTCGTTTGGGTGCATGGGTTTGGCCTTGCTGGAAACAACCGAATAGCACAATTGTGACAAGATTTTTTGGAATCGCAAGCAGATTATTGAAAGTGCAGTGCCACGTCTTTTCGATTTTGTCGGGTTGTTTTCCAATGCGAATTTACAAAATTTTGAAGGAATTTTCACGGTATTCTCCCAGGAACAGGTCATATCGTGACGTGCATTTGTTGTCAACCAAAAAACAGTGCGACTCGTTAAAAACTCAATCACTCATAAGAGGTTAAGTCATCTCGAATATAATCCAGTCATTGCGATGAACAGGCACCATCTTGACTGGAGATCTATTGTAGCCATACCAGGTACGAGTGATATTGAAGACGCCTGTCTCGTTGGTCGTGAATTACACGTCAAATCGTCGCGTCGTTGGTGTGAGTTCGAGTGACGAATCATTCCCAGCCATCCATTTCGACTTTTCGACTGGATACTCGGCCGCGTGGCTTGGCAGCGATGGCGTCGTCCAGCAACGATATCATTTGCTCGAAACTTCAGAGAACATTCAACTTCTCCCATGCTTTGAATGGGATCATACAATGTAGCTGTGTAGGGTTTTTGAGTCTGTGCGATGGAATACAGTAGCGATAAATACTCGTTTCAATGGATGACTTTGCAGTCTAGCGATGGCCTCATGGGGCAACTGATACTTTGAGTGCACACAATGACGGTGGCCAAACCTTGGCCCAATTGGTCCACAACAGCCACTGAGGCGCGAGATTTCGTTCACGTGGTAACCTGACCACCATGGATCAGAATGCGGAGGGGCACTTCTGGGACGATGACATGTGGACGTGGCAATTCAGTTTGCCCCGTTTCAGTACAGTAGGTTTGTTGGGCGTCGATGCTAAAGTCATCATGATATCATTGATTTGCGAGGGCTGACGTCAACCGACCAACGGGGTAATCATTCATATCACTGCTGCTTGCCATGGGGTACTTTGCCGCTGGGGAGACCAATTGTTCTTGGAAGCACACCGGCGTGCTGCAGCTTTAAAGTACCCCAACCACTCACTCAACGACAACAACCTCGCTGTTAGTTTCCAAGTTGACGTGCGGGATTTAGGCAGGGGAGCTAGGTTTGAGAGCTAGGCTGGTGAGCTGACATCAACTGCTTGCACATTGAATTGAATGATTCGTTTAGTTGAAGAGGATGTTTAAAACTGCATATCATGTCGTTGAGGGGAGTGCGTTCAATACGAATACTTGCAACAAATGTGAGCTTTGAACTAATCGCGGGAACGCTGGCCCCAGGAATGTTATTGGTGGCATATTCTTTGGGAGGTCCGATGGAAGAAGAGTAATCAAATTGGAGCTTTGACCTTGATGATGGCGTGCCCAAAATACAATATTCGATGCAAGAACGATGTCATTGGCGCAGCATGGACTGTAGCTGCGCTCAAAGTCAACTGACCGCACAAAAGAGTGGTCGTAATCCCAGTCCACGCAAACTGAGACAAGTTGTCAGGTTTATCGACGCGCAGAAAGGTCGCCAAGGAAAGAAAGGATTCACACGGTCGACTGCAACTCAATTTGAGTATAAAATGTGAAAACGCCAGCTTGGTCGAGATGCTCTATGAATTGTGTGGTAGGGCTGAATATGGCTAGCATTTTAGTGCATACACTAGTTTCTGCAGCATACAGTACTCATGCACACCGTGTTGAATAAAACAATAAAACAATCTCGGTAGAATATGCTTGGGCGACCTCTCGAAATCGACATCGTTCCGAGATTCATGAGATAGTCAGCTGTTGACCCGCTAGAAGTTCTCAAAAAGTCTTGCGAGTGGGTTGATCTTCTTTGGTGCTCCAACGTGTACTCCAGAATAATTCCTGCGACCCTCATTTGGGAGGGAAATTAAAATACACCTAACCCGGAGCTATGGCCATTGTCTGCTTGCACTGTTTGAGAACACGTGAGATATATCACGCATATTTGCCTGTACAATCTTTTGTTTTCAATCTGGTCCAGAAACAACTCCCACAGTTTCATCCTCGCTCCACGTATACCAGTACTTGCAATAGATATGCCCAGAGCTGTTGCATTAGCCACCCTCGCGTCCAGCGAATTTGTTCCTCGTCGAGATGTGGGCATCATTCAAAACGATGGAGAATGTTCAATTGGGTGCATACATAGCCCTATCCCCATGTGCCAATTAATATATCTTGGCAGTCTTTTGTCTCGATGGAGGCCCCTTCCGCCAAGCTCTGCGAATACCACCGGAGGACATAGATGAATGTGGGGCGCCACAAAGGAGTGATGAAATAAAATGAGAGACGTGGGTCTTTGTACAACGTAGAGGTATGCACTTCAGAGGTAAGCTCGGGATTGTTTCGAGGTCGTTTGCAAGCGTCACCTGGCAAGATGACCAAGGAATTCACAACAAAGTCATTGAGTAATGGCGGCCGACAGCAGACGGGCTGGGTGGACTGACAGCCTCGGCGACCCCCGACCGCAGTTTTGTTCAGTAATCGGATCCTTGTGAGTCCAGACAGGCCAGTAATTGCAAAGCTGTCCCGACGTGCGATGTGATGGTTGTCAAAACTGATGCAGTGACAATATCCCGAGTCTATCCTTGCAGCGTCAAAGGCGATCTTCAGTCAAAAGGGGGGCATTCGCTCTGCAGAGAAAGGCCCGACCATGGACAGTCTTGGGTCAGAGCCCAGGGTGCAGGCACTCACGTCAGGTTATTCGACTGTGCTGCTGTTGACTACCTTGAATTTGTACAAGACAATGATGTCATGGTGCAGTCACGAATAACGAGGCTGCTTTCAACCGAGTTGCTGTCTGGAGGCAGGAGCTGGAGAACCCCACCAAGTGACCCTCGTTTGATTCTGGCGGACAAGTTGCATCCACAGACTGGATCTGATTCCCAACAATGACACGACCGCCGCCATCGCTCTCGTTGGTCCGATGGGATTTTAAAATTCGAATCTGCGCCAGAAAGGCCGCGTCGACGACACTGTTGACGACACCGAATGGACCAATGATGCACGCAGGGTAGTACTACGCGGGGTACTATCTTGAGAGCCAGTCAAACCTGTGACAACCGATCGGGAGTGGTCACCTGAGTACACATGCTACCAAGGCAACCCGCAGGTCATGTGCAAGATCCCATGGATTAAATAGAGGGTTTTCGTTAATTACGTCGTCGCGATGGCATTGCTGGCACACAGAGGCAGGCCAACATCGCCGTCGGTTTCATCCAATAGGAGTTCGTCAAGAAACGTCGTCAGGTTGTGGGTGTTGAACGCATCGAGCATGCCATGTTGGTGCATCATTGTGTCGACGCTCGAGGTGGCGGGTGGCGGGGCATGGCAGCAACTGGGTGATATGTCTCGAGCCTCCAAGCCAAAGATGACGCCATGATGTTGCTGAATGTAAAACGGGTGATCGCAGCCATTGGCCTCGTTTGGAACAACGGCAAGTGGCTTGGTCGCGAGTGGCGGCGCCGAGTGCGCCAAATATTGAAAGGTCGGAGTGTGCCAGTGGTGGTGGTGGTGGTGCTTGGCCATATGGGGTGCCGAGTGCGAATAGACGACGCCATAGTGGAGCTCGTCGTCGTTCATGACGTCGTCGTGGGTGCACGTACACATGGACTTGACAATTGTGACGGGGCGGCAGAAAGGAGGCGATCGCAGGGACGCTGAATCGCGACGGGGCTTGTACGTGAAGACATCGCCAAGGCCCAACGCTGCTTTGGTTTGACCCATCGAGTAGAATGGCGGTGGTGGTTCAAACACCCCGACCAAAGGAGACGAAAATGTCGTTTTGGCCTTCTTTGGCCTCCCTGTCCATTGGTTGTTGTTGTCGTCGTCGTCGTCGTCATCCGAGGTCGACGTCATCGACGAGGCATCCGTCATGGCCTGCGGCTCGTCGTCGTCTTCATGGAGCAACGAGTCGAGTATCATCCAGTCGGTGTCGCTCGTTCGCACGACGTCCGTGGACTTGATTCGGTCCTCGATATCTGGTATCGAGGCCACATGCGCCGCTGGGTCCATTTTGCGTTTTCGACTCCCAGCAACGTCGTTGGGGTCGTCGTGGCCCATTTTGTTGTCCATGGCCGCTGCGGTGTTGGGATGGGTGTTGAGGATCTCGCCCAATCGCGACGTCTTGGCGCGGCGGCGGCAGTAAATTGAAAACGCCGGCGACTGGAGCACATCCACGCATCGAAGGTGCTGGCCATCCCCGGGTAGCGTCTCCATGAGATAGATTGCCAGGACATGGTGCATTTCCGACACGTGTTTGTTTGAGACAAAGCCATAGTGCCAGCCTTTGCGCGTTTGGTTGAAGCAATAGCTCGTAGGACGACCGTCGTCGTCGTCGTCGTCGTTAAGACACGAGCCAACAAAGAGGGGCGCGAGTGGGTTCTTTTCCTTGTGGGACTTTTGGAGGACGTTGGTCAAGGGCCATGTGTCGTCGAGCCCGATCGAGCCTGACGCGCGGCCTTGGATGAGCGGACAAAATTCGGCAAGGAGCATGACGTTGGCGCTGCTGCCACCTTGGAGCAAGTTTACGGCGACTGGCCCCCCGCAGTAGCCCGTCGTCGCATGCACGCCACTGCAGCAGTTGGGGAAACACCGAAGGTTCTTTTGGCCCCCCTTGCGGTTGTTGCGCTGGTAACACCGGCGGATGACTGTCTTGTCGTCAAACGCCAGCATGCCATGTACCGACGAAGTGGTCAAGAGGGCATGGTGGGTATCGTCGTCGCTGCCTGTGGTGAGGGCTGCAGTTGTGTCCATGCCAACGAAAGTTTGGAAATGATGGCTGGAGAGGGGACGTCTGGGAACGTGGGTTCTGAGCACGGGGAGATGACATTTATTAGTTGAAGGGCGGGCGATGGGAGGAGCGACGAACAGCGTGGGGGCGGCGCCAATTTGCGGCGCCGCCGTTTGGTTCATTTGGGACATGTCCCAGTGATTAGCTTTGTAAAACCATTGCCTCGTATAGGCCCACATGGGGTGGTCAGAAGTGCCTCTGCGTTCAGACAATCGTGCATATTCAGACTTTGATTGGCAAATTCATTGCCTTACCAAGTACATTTCGTCGATTTCGCACCCTCCGTGGGACGTGTACTTACTCCAGCGCACATTGCCCTTGTGGCATGGAAGCAAATTGGATTTTCGAGATAGTGACTCCTCGTCACTTGGACGGGGAGATCAAATCAATCCTTCGATGTCGACCAAATAATTATGCTTGTTGCATCCGAATGTACCCAGGGGCATGATTCTTACGTGTTCATTCGGTTTCCCGGCTCGGTTTGTGCGAATTTGCGACGAGTTGATGGGTAAATTAAGCGCACTGCAAATTGAAGAGGGGCACGTGTCCAACATCACAAATGTCTTGCAAAAATCCTGGAACAATTATTGCCCGAGCTTGGACAGATCTGCAATTTGTGGGGAAAATCAATAAGGAACTACAGCAAGTTAGCGCGGGCATATCACTTTGCTGGCTCGCATCATCGGTGTTATCCTATTGTTCCAGTGAAGACTTTTTGCATGCCACGATGTCGTTTGTTCGTTCGTATTCATTGGGTCCACCTGTCCTCGCTCGCTCCTTTGGGCATCACGCTCCCACTTTAGGTAGTACTTGATTTGGGAATTATGCTGCATACAACCAGCTGAACTGCACGTCGTCTGGATTCACGTCCGTCACAGAGGTGCAGTAGCCTGAGACCACAGTCGACAAAATATGAACCAAACGAAACGCCCGAGTACTCTTGACTGCGATATCCTTTGCGGCCACTGGAGCTATAATTCGCTTCGTCCGAATACCGCTACCTCTGACCCCGATGTACGGCAATGTCAGGGTGCGTTTGACGGGTCAACGTGATTCGATCAGATTGGAATGAATTTGAATGGAAGCCACTCTCAGCTGTTTGACGTCAGTGTTTGCCTTTCCCGAATAGAGAAATCGAGGGTCAAGTGATATATTTGAAACTGATATATTTGTCGCGTCGACTCGTATTGCAACACTTTATACTCTGACGGGAACAATTGCACTTCAGCAATTGGGTAGTAATGCACAGCAGTAATGCCAATCGCCTGCTTACACCTTGGCGCGACTCGTTGATTCAAAATATCTTGAGGCGAATGATGGGTCAGGAAGAGAGGAATCCTTCTGGCCGCAGCTGGGTGACCTAATCTAGTAAAGTAGAATACAACCGACACCACATATCCTGTGAAATCGCAGGGGCAAAGAGCGAGTTCATGTCCTCGAGGGGGCCACCCAGGGGCGACTGAGCGCAGCTACTTCAATGTAATATTCATCCAGAATTGATGAAACGTCGTGGAATGTCATTGGAAAATTCTGCATTGAAAAATACATCTCAGTTTCACGGCGAGATTCATTGATACCTGCACATTGCAAAACATTTGTTCCTTGGCCTCAAGATATACCAAGTGACAGTCGTTGGAATTTGCCATCTAGCGACCTTTATGACACAGGATCGTTTGCGAAACTTTGACTCGAATGTCCCCGATCGGGCCACTATCTTGAAGGCACAACTATCGCAACATTGCGATCATGGATTCAAGCATCACACATTATCGATGCGTGTGCACATCACAACTATTGGATGGTTGACGTTCGCAAACGACATGCAATCCCTTCCGTGGCTGTCCAGTCCCTCGACTTGTTTTGCATCCGCGGTAATGCATCATGTGCCCATGGGTTCAAAACGACTCTTTGACACGTGTATGCCACCCATCCAATTAGGTAAACGGACGATCGTGTGACACGTCTCAACCCAGGCAAATCAGATGCATGCTCGAAAACGGTCGGTTGGAATCAGAATATTGAACGACTCGGTCGAAAGTGAGATGAGTCGGGCTGAATGGATCTCTCAGCCGAAATCGTCGGAGTCTTGGTTGTGCCTTATATTTTTCAAGCAATATTGGAGGGACGATGCGCTCGGCTATGCATTGGCGTGTCGGATGCATGCAGTGACGGATCGTTGCACGTTATTGTGAATGTGATGATGGCCATACAACGTGGTCGAGTAATCGCTCTAGACAATTGTTTCGTAAAGGTGCCCCCAAGGGTCGTCCAAACGCCAACCTTGAACGAATTGTATCCATTATGGCAACTAAAATGCAAAATGTAGTGGACCTCTAGCTTGTTTCAATTGTTATCTTCGTCGCGAGGCCGTCTGTATTGGCCTAGATATTTCATGGGCTGTCTTGGCTTGACAACTTTGCTCCTTTATTTGTTGCCTCTCTGGCAGAATTTCTCTGGCAGGGTTGATGAGCCAGGCACTGTTTTACGCTTAACTCTCAAGAATAAATCAGTTAAGACAAGACCAAACAAAGTCCCCAAAGTGTGCACTTCTCACATACCCCTAGGAACAATCGTGTGGCAGCGGTCGCAAGCTCTGTGATTGTCATCGCTCGGGTGGCACCACGACCCGCCATTGAAGCCAGATGAAATCGGGACATGCAGGATCTGATTCTGAGTCGAGCAAGCGATGCCCATGTTGGTGTGGACGGAATCTGTGGACCTCGTCGTCTGTCTGACCTACTTTGTACAGGGAGACTTGAGAATCATTGTTGATATGATCTCGCGGGGCAAGGACAGTGAGATAGTTTGTCATATGTGCTGTCCGACTACCAGAAGAGAACTCCAAACCAATTCAACTTTGGGGGGCCACCAATTAAATTGGAGTCATCTCAAACAAGAACAATAGAGCGATCAATTTGCCCGCTGTTGATACGACAAATCCACTCGACTGCACATCCACATTCATACTTAGCGCAGGCATCCACAAAAACATGTCAAAGGCACCTACCTTGTCCAAGGCACGGCTTATACAATTCGGGGCAATTGAGCTTCATCTGTAAAGTACAACTGTCTATTCGCTCGAGGATGTTCAGTTTTTACAGGACGCACCGTTCTGTAAAACTCTGTCATTGCAGCCACGTTGACTGGTCTAATCTCGTTCGAGTTGCCATGTGCGCTATTCTGATGTATTTATCCCTATGGGCCATTGTTGCTACTTTTGTTTTAGTATTCATTTCCCACGGTGTGTGGCTCACCGTCGGCGGCGGCGTCGCGCCGTTTTGATTTCGTCAAAGCCACGCCCTTGATATCGTATGCTTGGTCACATTTCGATTCTAGGTTACGTCTCGTTGGCTCCATTCTTGAATTGAACAAGTATTCCTCGACTGCGTTGCCGCCAATGACTTTTCCCATTTTGGTCATGGATCCCGCCGTCACATATTCCTCGCATGGACTCTAGTCCGTGCTCTGTTTTGTGCAATTGGTCGCGCTGGCGTTGATTCGTTTGAATGTTTCTGGTCGTACTTGTTGATTTGTGATCATTATTTTGCAAACTCGGGGGCACCTTGGTTTCATTGATACGGCCCATCAATGGTGTTTGATCGCGTTGTCTTTCAGAACTCGTAACACCAATCACTTTTCAAATTACATTTGATCATTGGGACTGACGGACTCCTACACGACTTCTTTTGTCGAAATCTCCCACGTCTCAATAAAGAAATAGAGCATCGAAGTGCTAAACATGGTTCAACACGTGCACGAGGATTTCCCATTGATGTGTATCGTCGTGTGGGGCTACATATAGGGGGCTCTTTTCAACTTGACGACAGTTACTCAATAATTGTTATGGCCTCATCCTTGGCGGATGAGCAAGAACCACACGTTTCATTGAAGTTCTGCTCCTGTACAGTGGGCCAGGATACGTCATCACAATCAAAGCATAGACCAATAAACAATTACTACGTAGTAATTCCTTAAGCGGCAGCATCGAGCCATGAAAATGGTTTGGGAGCATTTGACAAGCGTGAGCTGACGCTTGACCGTGAAAACGCGTGAATGCGGGTCGCTTGAGGTGAAATTCCCCGATGAGCTTTAGGCAATGAGTAGAACGCCACGTGTGTTCAATGAAGTATGTGCACGAGATAGTGCCCTTGATAAGAGAACACTAAAGTTTGAGTGGCAGTTGCTGCGGCAGTCAAGTGGGAAGATTGGCGTTGCCGCCCGAACGAACGACTGATTGCACATATATTGCAGTCAAAATCTTCCGTTGTTGGGGATTGATATACCTATTTTATTTAAATGCATCAAATTTACACCAATCCAAACCACCAACCATGTTGAAAAGTAGAGCTGTCTTTCAACGCCAAGAGCACTCGAAGGAATTGTGTCGATGGCTCCCTTGACGCTCACCACGAGTGTCTTGAGTCGTTTTCGAGCAGTCAAATAGTCACGACTATAAAAGACTGTAGAATTGTATGTTTTACTGAAAACTGTGCATGGATTGCTTCTATTTCGTTTGAATTGCGTCCTACATAGCCGGAGTGAGAGTGGGCTTTTGACAATAATCACTTGTTCGTCGTTCAACGCCACAACAAACTGGGAGCTCAAAATGGGGGGTCACACAACCACTTCGTACTCGGCGCACATTTCATCGAGACAACTTGGATGCGTGCTCTGGACGACAGCGCCACGGGGACACCACCGCCACTCTTCATCTTGCGCCTGGCGCACCTCTTGGAGAATGCCCCACGCGAGATTGTGAGTTGGTCCGACGATGGGCTGTCGTTTCTCGTGCACCAGCCAACGCTCTTTGCAGCACAAGTTCTCCCAGTCTATTACGGCTACGGGACACTTTCGACATTTATGCAGCAGCTGGCCTTCTTTGGCTTCCATCGATGCAGTCACAGACACGACGACGACGACCAGCTCGAGTTTCGGCACTTGAGCTTTGATGCATTGGGACACGACGCGGGTCAAATCAAGACTCGATTCAAGGAGCGATTGGAGCCTGACGACCGAGCTATTGTGGACGAAATCGAACAAGAGATTTTCGACATCCAGCGACTCCTCGTGCGACAGAGCATGCAAGAGCGAGGGGACTTGGAGGCACTCACGACCTTACTCGATGACACAATCAGCACGAGCCCATCGACGTCATCGCGAGGAACACATATGTCATTGTGCCACACACCACCGCAAGCCACGTTGGCGCCTCTTGTGACCGCCCCAGAACTTAAACTCGGATCGAGGACATGAACGACTGCGTGGTAAGCGCATACACGACACTTCAACACAGACCCAGATTACGACGTTGAATATATACAAACACTCGAGCCAGGCTTGTAAGTCTCGTTTAGGTATTGACGAGGGGTGAGCTGAGCTGCCGTCGCTATTTTGCTCCCGCAACTCTATTCGTACACTCGTTTTACGATCGCGAGACCCTTGAGGTGGACTATCTACGCAACTTGTCCACGACGCTGCGACTCTTATCGGCTGGTCAGCTGCTGCGAGACACCACCCACCGCCGGAGGTTGTGTGGTCTTTTGCTGCTGCAAGTACAGTCGCAGTAGCTGCCGATGCGACGGCGGCGCTTGTTGCGGCGGCATAATTTGGATGGCTGTGGATGGTTTCCACACGTCGTATGGTGGAGGTGAGCTGGTATTGACAAATGCCATCGGCTGGGTTGGTTGACTGACTGGGGCTATGGGAGCCACGGGGCGCGGTAATTTGTGTGGTCGGGGTATTGGCTCGGGTTCACACAGCACGGATTCGTCCCACCACTCTCGCCACAGCTCGTCGGACGCAGCAGACTGCATCGTGTCGTCGACGGTCTACACCACATGCGACGTGGCAATTCTGTAGACCAAAGAATCGGTTCCGTACGTGTCGCTCTCGAGGCGCCCATTTGCTCTTGCCAACGCTCATTTGCCGCGTCGCAGGTCGTTGGTTCCATCGACCGACTTCATCCTGCCATGCCTCTTGTTGAAGGCGCAGTTGCTCTGACTTGTCCCGCGTCTCCTGCTCGAGCTTGGCGATTGTCATTTCCAACGTCTTGGACACGCCTTTGTTATCGTGTGACTTGTCATATGGGGTAGAGTATGACGTACTCTGCGTCACGAGCAACTCTTTCTCCAGCGACGCTGCGCGCTGTATCTCGGCCTGCAGTTTTCCTTGGAGGACGTTGCGCTGCTTGCATCATCAACACATGGATCCCCATATGACGTCTCTACCTCGTCTTGCAGTTGATGTACCATCGTGATCAACTCGGCATTCTACTTGTTCCAATTGTGTTATGTGAGACTGAGAGCCAACATCGTTCAATCGTACCTTAGTCTGCTGGAGCTGAGCCTCCTGGGACGCTTTGGCGACCTTTTTCGACCAGCTGGCTTTGATGCGCTGGAGCTTGGTGTCGTAAGTGTCCTTGAAGTGTACCGTCGCATGGAGGACCCTAATCGCCACACCGATTCAGTCCACCATAACCAACGAAATGCAGTTCTCAAAGTAGTACATGGCGAGGCATGCTTCCAACGCAGCAGCCGCGTCATTGTCTGCGCCAGACGGTCGTGTCGCCGTACAAGTACCATCGGCCATCGCCAGCCCAGGCACATCTGCCAGTGTCATCTCGCCTCGTGATGACGAGGCCGCTGCGAGGAGGAATTGCCCCGGCTCTGATTGCAAAAAGTGCTCGACTTGGGTGACCAGCCACTGGACGTACAGCGTCCAGTCGCAACCTCGTTTGTGGCGCGCGACCACGTCTTGCAACGAGGCCATCATGTCGTCCAACGTTGCGACTTTGACGTGCCAGAGTGTTTGAAATTGATCCAACGCAGCAGGGGCTTTCGGTGTTGTTAGCCTGGTCGGTGGCACTGCGGACATCGAGAGCGGACGGCGCCCACTGGCTGGATCGATGCCGTCGATGATATCTTCTTGTTCGGCGGTGACAACAGCACGACGGCCGTTGTCCGTCGTGCTCGCCGCCGTGCGTGGACTCCTCGTATGGGATATGACGCCGTGGCCTCTTGATGATACCAATGGCTGGGCCACTGGTTCATGGCTCAACCTCTGCGACATGGAGAGGCTGGTGTTCTGCCGACGATGCAAAGTCGTTGGTGCTGTCGCGACAACGCCATGACCAGTCTTCTTGTCCAACAGATGAGGCGTCTCGACGCACCAAGAGGGGTCGTTGGGCGAATCCACTGGATAAACGAGTGGCTGATTGGTAACCACAGGCGTGTCCTTGGTTGCCTGCGCCATTCGATGCTGCAGCGTCGACGAAGGCGATGCAAAAGAGCGGGTGGCTGCGTCGGCGTCGAGTTGGCCGCGCAACGCTTCGAACTTTTCGTGGATCTTGCGTAACTCGGAGCACATGACAGGCAGCGATTCTCCCGCGTCCCACTGGTGCCGTGTCAGCGGCGGCTGCGACGGCGCCATGAGCTCTTTACCGCCATCATCTTTTTCGCTGCTGTTGGTCGAGACATGACCGACGGGGAACTCATCCCACGCTGGCAGCTTCCAGGACGACTTTGCCCAGGATGTGCCGCCGCCTCCTCCGACCATCATATGCTCGGACACTGGTGGCGATCTTTTCTCGCACCACGCGGGTGAGCGTATTATTTTGACGTTGCTGAACGTTCCATAAAACGTTCAAGTGTTTAGGTTCAAGATTTCGTCCTCGGCAATAAAATCACCGGCTAAGCATCGTTTCGATCCACATAGCTTCCGAGATCGAAGGCGAGGAATGCATCGTGTGCGTGGGCCAATCCATCAATAAACTAAATATGGGTTGAATTAATACGTCTTGCTAACGACGCCGCGAAGGGCCGCGTCAAGCGAGTCGCGGCTGCTGCTCTTGCGGTCAAAGGATTTGGAATTCCGCCGCCTCGAGCTCGTGCGCATGTTGTCCATGATGTTGGCCAGCACTTCGGACGCGCGGCCATGGGAGTTGTGGCTCCGGGGGCTGTAGGACCCGCTCTGGACGACGCCATTGGCGAGCAGCGTGACAGGGATGTCAAGGTTGAGGTCACAAAGGAATGCATAGAGGTCGTTGGCTGCTTCGAATTTGACGTTGACGGTCTCGGTTGGGAGCGCCATCTTGAGCTTGAGGTTGGATTCCCACTTCATTTTCGAGATCGCGTCGACCGACACGCGTTCGTTTGTGTTGAGGAAGACCAGCGCTTGGTCTTGGGGGTTCACTTCAATCGCCACGTAGTGCCGCGCAAAGCCGACCTTTTCGAACAACGTCGTGCACTTCTTGGTGTAGTAGACGCCCATGGTGTGTGTGTGGAGGGCAGGACCGAGAAAGGGGGTGTGGCTCGGCTGTCGAAATGTACAATGTAGCTGTGAGCAAGGCTGGGTCATTGAGGTTGACAAACCAGCTGCGGATGGGCCACTCTCATCCTCTCCTCTCGTCGCCGTTGACGTTACCGTATACAAACGACCAATGCTGAAGGACAGAGCATACCGAGCCAATAAAGATGCACGACATGTGCTAAATACGAGCATGAGACGTACTGAGCAGGCTCTACATTGCACCGAAGAGCTGCGAAGAGGACAAGGCGGAGGCTACAATATACGCTCTCACTTTTTAACTCTCATGAGAGCAGATCACTTTTTCGCGCAGCTGGAAGCATTTGCCGTTGTGCACCTCTTGATCGGGTATTTGGCTGCTCTTTCGGGTATATCAACAAACGTGAGAGGTGAATAAAAATACAGGATTGGTATACAAATCGGCCGCTTGACAAGTCAGAATATTTTAAATTCAGTGAACACTTCCAAATTTTGAAATTCGTTAATGTTCAACGAGCTTGAGAGCATTGATATTCAATAAAATATGCTTTTGTGTCAATAGAATATACTACAGAAATTTATATCTCAGACATTCATTCTATTGACAGAGAAATGAGGCATATATTTTAGGTTAATTTGGTCTGACAACACAGACTATAGTTTGAATATCCTTTAGTGATATGAAGAGTGCGCTTGTAGTTTACCAATGTTGAAGAATTCTTGTGGCCGATGGGTCGGGCCACGTAAAAATTTCAATTCTGGTCACGGGAGGAAGAGAAGCCGAGCGAGTGATTGCCATTTTCCTCGTCGCTGCGGCAGCACCAACCAAGTTGCCGCCTGAGATTTCCTCGTTGATAAGTTCCGTCGATATATTGAGTGATCAGAAGGTAAGTCTTTGAAGAAAAGGCGTGGCTGCAGAGGTTTATGGCCAGGACTCTTCACCGCATTGCCTCTTCGAAGGAGAGTGTGGAAACTGCGCACTTGTGTTGACTCAAATGCAACGAAGAGATAGTACTGTAGAGTGCATGCATACTCGACTTGTGCTCGCACGTGCTTGCATTCTCTTGCAACATGCGTGCATACAATGCACCCGAAACGACGTTCATCACTTCGTTCCCAAAGCACTCGGGTTTCCACTGTTTAAAATATACGAGGCGTGCCTTACAAGAGTCCGTTGCGGATGTCTTCCAATTTCTTGAGCACTTCCATGGGCGTTTGATCGAGGTCTTGGGCAATCTTGAGCTGCTTTTCGGCCGACAACATGCCAAATTGGTCGCACAAATCTCCGTCTGCCACGTCTTTGACGGGGATAAAGTACGAGCGGTAGCTCAAATGATCCCGGCCACACAGAGGCGGGGCTTCCTGACGCATGTACCTAGCCACGACTCGAATCTCACACGCAAGAACGACGACAATGACGTACATTTCCAAATGCGTGGCAAAATCCACGTCGACGCGCGACGAAAACGGGATGAGCGCGCCAATGCGCCCCATGACGGTCGTGTAGATGATTGCTTCCTTCCCAACAGGGACCAAACGCGTGCGAAGCATGGATGTGATGGTTTCCCCCACGTAAAATTGGCAAATCTACGAGAGCGTCGTATCGAGTCAACGGACGACAACCGACCTGTTCAACTTTGTTGGGCGCGCCATTGAGCAAATGCGCGTCCCAGAGCATGCGGTTGCCCGATGGATTCTCGACTTCGTCCGAGACTTCGGACGGCAGACGAGTCACAAAGATGTTGCCAAACTTGTCGCCGCCGGCCATCGTGTCATAGTCCAACTAGCATCAACGTATCACAATCGCCCGACACGATCGTCAGTCATACCAAAGTGGACGCGGACACGCAACGGGGCACGAAATCGTCGGCAAAGACGACCAATTGGTTGTCGTCGGCACGATATCGCACAAAATGGAACGAATGGTTGTTGTCCGACGCGTAGATGCGATTGCCGGCCGTCGTCAACTTGACCAATGTCGACGGAAAGTTACGATTCTCGCACTTGCGCAGCATCTTCTTCTTGCCCAAGTCGTAGATGCGGAGGATTTTACCCACCGAGACCAAGAGACGGCCTTGGAATTCACACATGGCGTACGGAATCCCATCCAGCTCAGTCAAGTGGACCAACACCATCGACGTGCCTTCGACCAAACGGTAAACGCGGAGAAACCCCGTTTGCTCCGTCTTGGAGTGCTACAAGCGTGTCAGAGACCAGTTGAAGCACATGAGCCGTACGGGATGGAGTTGCATGTGCATGACGCTGCCAATGATCAAAAAGGTTTCGCCACCGCGGTCGTGGAAGACACACGTGCTCATGCACATGGCGCGCTCGTTCGGTTCAAAGTCATGGCATACGACTGTCTCGCAACTCACGGGGTCGATCATGCGAAGACACGAGACCCAATGGCCCGAACCGGCGGGCACGGGAGGCCGGTAGTTGAGCAAATGGTTTTCCTCTTCTTCGTCGTCGTCGTCTTGGAGTGGGAACGTCGCGGTTTCAAACCCGACGCTGGCTGCACCATGAGTCAGTTAACATGACAAACACGAGAGCAACGTACCATTCTGTTCCACCGTTAGCACGTTGTGGTCCGCTTCCAAAATCAAGAGGCGACGCGTGACGGGATGCACAATCGCTTGGCGCGGCGTGTATTTCAGAGGCACCATTTGCTGGTTGAACACTTGGCCCAAGGCATCCAGCGTCAGAATCTTGAGTTCGTCTTGGGCCACGGCCACGATGCCTTCGCTGCATTGCTCCGAGAGAAACGGACTCGCGTACGAGAGCGGTTCACACGAGAGCGGCGTCAACTGCCGACGCGCGCCGTGAAAGTAGCTGAGCCAGCCGCGCGAACTCAGTCCCAAAATCGCCTGTTTCCCTTGGACTTGGACGCGCACGAGTTTGACAGGCTTGACGCCCAAGAAACGAGTTCGGGTGTCCATCACCTTCGCCGTGAGTGGGTCGATGCGGGATTGCTGCAGCACACCGTTTTCCATCCTATGTTCTAGCACGTGAAAACACGCGACAAATATAACCAACGGCGTACCCAATGGTCAAAAAGAGGGCATGGCCACCCAGCGCATCGGCGTGCGGTTCGTGCTGCAATTGGGCAAAGCACAAACTGTGGGGGTGCGAGCCAGGCAGCGCGAGCAACGTTTGGTCGGCAAACAAGTTGGCCGGGTCCAAATTCAAAATGCGAACGTTGCCGTCGTAGCTGCCCACCGCGAGGAAGGGGAAGCGCTGGCGGCCGTCAGGGACAGGACCAATGTCGAGCGAACTGATTTCACCCAGCGATTCCGTGCGACCCACTTCGGCCAGTTCCCCGGCCGCGTTCAATTCAAAGTAAATGAGCGTGCCGCCGGCCATGCTCAACACGACTTGGCGGGCATTGGCCGAGCATTTTTCAATCACCTGCCACCCATGAGATATTTTTTGATGTAGATGCCTACCTTTTTACCAGGGGCCTTGAACTGCATCACGCCGTGGTATTGACGAACGTGGTTGAACCCTTGACGATGGATTTGAATCATCGAATCGTCGGCCATGAGACCCACGAGGAGCGAGCCCACGTCTTTGGTCAAGCCCGTCGTCGTGACTTCTTCGACGCTTTCGCCGACTTCCTATCGTCAACGTCGTCAATGGATGTCACCGCCGATGCGTCGTCATCGTCGTCATCGTCGTACCAAGACCAACGTGCTCTCTTCAAACGAGACGACAATGTATTTGTGGACAGCGTCGCCTTCGCTGGCCTTGAGACACCAGACCGCCTTGGCGATTTGCGGGAGCGGCGAGCACGCGACTTCCGTGATGCTGAGGCCGTGGCGCAAGACGCGCAACGTCGACCGGTTGCCTTGGCCGCACAAGGCATACCTAGGGTCGACCATCCGCATAAATTTGGTCCAACAGAGGAGCAGCCTACATTTGAGGCGTGTGTTCGTTGGCCAAGTCGTCGACCAAGAGCTGCGTGATGGGCGCCAAGCTGTCCATGCTCTCGACGAGCGCCAGGTTGGTCAATTTGCGCAGCGTGAAGCTGGGCACGTAGTCCTGGAACGAATGGGCTTCGGCCGCGTCGTCGTTGTCGCCAATCGACTGAAATTGAAGCAAGTAGTGCTTGGACGCTTCGCTAGCGGCAAACAAAAAGCCCGTCTTTGTGATGCAGAGCGCGGTCGCGGGCGGAAGCGTGTCGAAAAACTTGATCTTCACGGCCGACACTTGGTCGTTCACGTACGTCAACGTGACCTTGTACAAGTCGCCCAATTCCGACTGAACAATCACAAAAAAGAGATCGCGTTGCTTGTGGGTCGCGGCGGCGACGATGAGGACGTCCGATCGCACGTCGACGTTGGTGTTGACGGGCCGCGCGCGTTGCGGGATGCGGCAAGGAATCTAGACAACAGGATGGGCAAACGAACACGGATCGGGGCAGCGTGTACCTCGGGGTGCCGTTCGTTCTTGTAGACGATCCAGCCTTCGGAACAGACGAGGACGCCGCCCGGACCGTCCGTGCCACCGGGCACCGCAATCAACTTGTTTGCGGAGCGCATCACGGGTTCACTCCATCGGCGCGTCACGTGGTTCAATCCCAAGTCCAATTCATAGTAGACGAGCGACTTGACGGCCTCGTCCACGGGCACCGTGCCGTCGTCGAGCTCCGAGTAGTCGTATTCCAAGATGGCAAAGATGGGGTTTTCAAACCCCACGTCGATGCCGACCATGTCAAAGTGGATCGCATGCGACCGATGCGCTTCCAGCGGACTTGAAATCGTCAAGCGATTCGACGCGTCGCGGTTCATAATGTACACGAGTTTTTGCTTTTCGACCTACACGCAGCGGCGTCAGACGGGCTCCTCGCCATTGTCGTACCGCGCCAATCATGATCGCACGGCCCTTGGGGTCGGCCGCCAAGTATTGCCCGGGTGTGATGCGGCGGCACCCTGTTTTGCCAAACGTTTCCGAATGGCGCACTTCCCATTTGGACGACTCGACCATGAATTCCAGCACGGTGATCTTGCCCGAGTCTGTGCCAACGACCAAGAAGTCCTTCGTGCCGCCGGTCAAACGGAACGGCAGGAGCGATCGCACGACACCAAACACCTGCACGTTGTGGACCGTCTGGAGTTGCTTGACGGAACTCGCATCGGACGGCGCCGATTGCGTCTGCAAGAGGCGGATGGACGTACCGCCACTGCATACGATGTCTTGACTTTTGGTGCCGCAGAAGTTACCATAGACGGCGTTCGTGATCGCGCCGCCCTCCTGGAGCGTGATGTTCATCAAGTGCATGGTGCTTTCTCGTTCCCGCTTCGTCCTTTCACCACACAAAAAATTCGAACCTGGTGGGGTCATCCGGATAATTTCAAATTATCCGGAAATACACCGCACAACTGGTGTTCACGCATTTGGTTCTCATTGGTAGCATATATGCGATCCTTGTATCATACAATTAACAAGTGCATACATTCATTCTCTTGATCGCACAGAAGCCTATGCATGTCAACAGAGCTCTCTTCCACGCATCGGATATATCTACAAGGGGCTTTGAAATAACCTCGATCGCTGGCATTCCTTCCTTAAGAGGTATCAGTAACATGCCCATGAAGGCAACCGCAACACACATTCTCTGCACCTGTCGCTCAGCGAAAGAACCGACCACGAGAAATGACTGGGCCAAGTTGTCGTGATCAAACACAGGAATAAAGTTAGTGTGTCGCGCGCCTATACCTACGTCTCGGTTTCGACGCGAACATCAGATGTCGATATCGGCATGTCGTCGACCACACGCATGGCGTAGATGCCCGAGTTGAGGCCGACGATGTTGGATTCGTCCACGCGCAGGACCGTGCCGCCGTACTTGCCGTCGATCGCCCACGCGTTCACTTGAACGTGGCCGCCGTCTTCGTACTTGGGCAACAACGCAATCTCTTGGTACACGATCGTGTCGTTCAGCCACTTGCCCGCCGTCGCACTGATCAAGTCGCCGCCTTCGTTGTAGATGCTCACGTTGGCCCCCGTGCGGCCCATGACAGGCTTGGCCACGTAGCCACTTTTAAAGGTCGAAATGTCTTGGACGTCAAACGACGACCGGAGCAAGTACGGGTTGTCGGGTGCGAGTTGGTTCAAGATGGGCAAAATGGCCTTGGAGCTCGGGAGGACCGTCCAGAGTGGTTCAAAGACGCGGACCGAGG